>JAQFVV010012393.1:26864421-26903894 GCA_028023455.1 Epiperipatus broadwayi | reverse complement strand
ACTTATCTTAAATACAACGTACAAGATTTTCAAAAAATGATAAACCCGTTTGGAAAAGTAATTGCCCTACAGCCTATATATTTAAAAGACACACCTATACCGATATGTAGTAATCGTTTTGAATTTAAAATAAAACTACATAAAAACGTAGACGCCTCAACGATTCCAACACAGATTACAGATCAAGAAGCGACACTCTCTCTTCACATAAGAGGTCTAAAGCCACTTTGTTTTGGCTGTGGACAGAGAGGACACCTAGCAACTCAGTGCGATAACACAAAAAGCAATCACTGTGAACAAACTAAAATCCTCTCCCCAGAACAACCCAGTGATGAAAATAAAATTTATAATAACACTACATCCATTGGCAACCAAATAATAGAAACCGGAAAAAAACAGGATCAAACACCCACAAACAAAAATAATAATGGATCAGAATTGCCTATCCAAAAGACCAACCAAAAAAATAATAACACAAAAACTAACACAGAAATCCAAGATTCAAACGAAAATAATTCTCAAGAAACCACAACACAAAATACAGCAATTACATCACAGGATCAGCATCTCAATAAAACAAAATGTGTACCAAGTAAAAATCAACAAACAGAAAGTAAACACACACAGTTATATAATGAAAATATAAATCCAGATAATATAAAAATACCAATAATAAAAAAAACTACAATTATAAACAAAACTGCATCAAACATAATGGATGCAATAGAAGCTCCTCTTCCACCTATTCAAGAAAATACACCAGAAGGAAAAAGAAAACCAGGTCGACCACCAAAGAACCATGAATCCAAAAAGGTAAAAAAAACAGACCAAAAGCACAACTCATCAGACATATACAATTTAGAAAATGATGAAATAGAAATGGATGTAAGCCAACAACAAATGGACACCTGTTCGGTTTCATCGCAAATTGCCTGTATAGAGTCTGAAGCAATATTAAATGAAAGAAAAACTGATAATAAACCCAACAATGTCTTAAATATGTATCAGCATCCATCTACTGCAATATAAACAAACATTTAGTATTAAAAATAAAATAAAAATCAATACCCTGTTAAAAAATTATTTAAAACATGAAGATAAAAATTGGATCGCTCAACATTAGAGGCTTAAATGCCACCAAAAAACTTTTTGATCTCAAAAAATGGTTACATACAACACAACCACACATACTGGGGCTTTTGGAAACAAAAATATACAGCAGCTCTCAAATTGATCCATCAAAATATTTAGTCAACCTTGGTTGACTAAATATTTTGAAGGCAATCATCATCACCATCAGGTGGCACAGGCATAATGGATTTCACACAACTGCCCTTTCGATTCTTTTAAAATTATATATATTGACTCTAATCTTATCATATTAACACTCCATCATAAAAATATCACACTTAACCTAGTATTTGTATATATACCACCAGGCCCTGTCATCATCTCCAGAATAATAGCAACAATAAATTCAATGCTTACAGCAACACCAAATCCCATAATACTCCTGGGAGATTTCAACATGACCTACCAAACTTTTGTCACCAAATGGATCCATCAAATAACAATCCCACTTATGAGTGCTGAGGGTTTTCTCCCAACAAACTCAATATCTTTTAATAACAATAGATATAAGTCACTTATTGATTTGTGTTTCTACTCACCAATGTTACATCATTATTTTAATCTTGAACTCTGTCCATCTATAATCTCAGATCATGCTGCTCAGTTCATCACCCTCGACCTAACAAAAATACAAAATACAACAATAGCCCTCCAAAAGACTATGCAAATACTTCTTCCAGCACAAACAACTGAATTCTTATATTCAGAAACATATATAATGCTCCAAAAACTTCAAAACATGTCACTCGATCCAGTACAAAAGTATATAGCATTCACCAATATACTTTCTTTCAACATCAATCATATTACCTGCAACTCAACACCCCCCACCAGATTATTAGCATTGGCAGATGAACTACATAAAAGAATAACCATTTCCAGACCAACTACAGATAATCAAACACAAATTAAAAAACTTACAGAAATGTACAACAATACATGCAATACACTAAAGCAATATGTAGCAATAAAAAAGAAAAAAATATGCCTTACACAACAACATACTTGGACCAGAGCATACATACGGTGGGCATTGGGATACCCATCCACAGTCAGAGTGCCTATGGCACTTGAAATAGATAGCTCTATAACAGCTGGACATAACATGATAAACCCAATATATCAACACTTTAAAAAAATACTGCAAAAACAGAGAGTGTACATACCAAATGAAGACATATTTGGAGACCCTGAAACAGATACACCAATAACAACAACTGACATTGTATTTCAACTTGCAACAATAACAAACACATGTCACCCAGGACCACAAGGAATTCCCAAATTTGTGTTCAAACATCTTAGTCACTTCACAGCAAAATACCTGTGCAATCTAGCCAATTACATATCCCAAAAAATTTACAACATACAAAGTCTATACCCAATTGCAATGGTTCCATTTAACAAAAAACAAACAGCAATATCATCTTTATCTAATCTACGACCAATTTCAATGGGACCTTTAGGAATAAAAATTCTTGAAAGAGTGATAAAGGAAAAAATAGAACAACACATACTCCCTGTGTTATCATCAGCACAATATGCCAAAAAAGGATCATCCATTGGCCAGGGTGCCTTAATGTACAAAACAATTATCGAAGTAGTAAAAAAAAAGAAAGAAATATGCACCAATTATAGTTCAACTAGACATTGAGGCAGCTTTTGACTCAGTGCCTATAGCCAAATTATTAGACGTGCTGAAAAAAACAACAACACCTCCATCCCTACTATATATAATAGCAAATCTGCTACTCAGCCGTGAAATTCACATCACATTGAATGGAAAAAAATCACCAGCCTTCAGACCGAGTCAATCCATCCCACAAGGATCCCCCCTTAGTGCCTTGCTCTTTACAATATATATAAATCCTCTATTAATAGAGATACAGAAAAAAATAAAAGGCATTCAAATTCCAAACACTGCTTTAAATATATCATGCATAGCCTATATGGATGATGTAACCGTTTTCCTCCCCTCTAAAAAGAACCTCCCCATATTACAAGAGATAATCAAGAATTATACCTCAAATTTTAATTTAAAAATTAACACAAATAAAACTGCAGCATGGTCAATATACACAGGCAAGCACTGTACAGAGATGTTTAATGGTAAACCATCTGCTTTCCTTGGTTTCCCATTCTACCTTGGAACCAATGGAATGAGGCAAAAAATTCAAAATAAATTAAAAATAGATGCTGAAAAAATCACAGCCTCACTTGAAAAGTCATACCTGTCAATATATGCAAAGGTAGCACTATTTAATCAACTTATAACTACAAAAATTACATACTATACACCTATAATCAAATTTGCAAAAACATTCATATCTAAAATCTCGTCAATCTGTAACAAACTAATATGGAAGAGAAAGACAGTGGCAATCTCTTTAAAAAATCTGAGCAGACCACCACATAGCAATGGACTTGGACTCCATACAATCAATGTTTTTTACACACAGAAATCAGTAAATCTAATAACAGCAACCATAAAAAGATTTCCAAACCTGGAGTGTGTAATCAGTATAATACCCACAGACAGACCACCCCCTTCATATGGATATCTATCCACACTGATTGAAGAACTCAAGCCAATATACAACAAAATATCACTCAATAATGACAACAAGTATACATACTGGGACATTTACAATATACTACATCCAAACCAGACACCCAATCTACATCCATCAGTTCTTGGAATAGACAACAGGCAACTACTGCAACAATTCAGAAAATGGTCATTAGAACCAAAATTATTCGATTTTCTGCTTAAGCTTAATCTCAATGCTCTACCCACAACCCATTTCCTTAGATTTCGTAGATTCTATACCAATATAGACCCCATGTGCGGGCTATGTCATAGAGAAGAAGAGACACAAGATCATTTTCTTCATTCCTGCAGTGCCCTAGAAACAATACGTCGCACAATGTTTACCACATACAGAAAGGCTATTATTTCAATAGATGAAATAATAAATACATTTAAAAAAGGCAATAACCCTGCTATTCGTGCAGCAACATACAGCCTTTATGCCTACTGGTGCACCAGATGCACTTTTGCACTTGCCAATAACCCTCGACGCCACCCAGCAACATATTCAATAAAACTAGAACTGTTAAGAAAAAGAGACAGCATCCTAGCTCAACCAGATATATTTGCAGCCACATGGTCACACTTGAAACAGAGATCCAGTCTATGAAATATAAAGACCAATAAGATAGATGATGACATTTTCAACATCAGCATTTTTTCCAACTTTAAAAAAAAAAAAAAAATGCAAGCATAAACTGAACTAGATAGAAGACCAAATTTAAAAACAAGAAGAAAAAAAAAAGGATGCAGAAAAGATAAAGACTTATATACTGAAAGTTGTAATTTGTTTTTCATTTGTAAAAAATCAATATATGACTCTGTAACTTTTTAGACTCAATAAAGTTTTGCTTTGAAACATTTGAAACATAATAATAATAATAATAATAATAATAATAATAATAATAATAATAATAATAATAATAATAATAATAATAATAATAATAATAATAATAATAATAATAATAATAATAATAATAATAATAATAATAATAATAATAATAATAATAATAATAATAATAATAATAATAATAATAATAATAATAATAATAATAATAATAATAATAATAATAATAATAATAATAATAATAATAATAATAATAATAATAATAATAATAATAATAATAATAATAATAATAATAATAATAATAATAATAATAATAATAATAATAATAATAATAATAATAATAATAATAATAATAATAATAATAATAATAATAATAATAATAATAATAATAATAATAATAATAATAATAATAATAATAATAATAATAATAATAATAATAATAATAATAATAATAATAATAATAATAATAATAATAATTTTTAAAAAAATTACAAGACAGCAACTGAAATCAATCACAGGATTCCATATTCCAGTGTCTGATATTTTTACCACTGCATTTTACCAAACAAACTATACTGATGCTCCTAAAATATAATTGACAAATGATATGACTGTTATCTAATATAGTTATTGTAAGTTTTTTTTTGTACTTATTGTAAGTTTTAATTGCACTTTATGCAAAAAGTGAAGCTTAGTATTATTAGAAAAAAATTATAAGGCTTAGCGCTTTCAGGGAACTTAGGTCTCCATATTCATAGCCTATTTTGGCAGTGTAATTATTGTAATTATTATGAGGCAATATTTTTAAATAAGTTTTATTTTTACATAAATTATTAATAGTAATGTTATTTTTTTTATTTAAATTAATATATTCAAATAAGAGTGATTCAGAAATTGAAACATTTCATTTGCATGCAAATTTTGTTAATTAGCACAGCAAGATAGTTCAGTTTGATAGAATTCAGAAATCTAAACATTTTCATGTACATATAAATTTTACTAATTAGCAGGATGATGTGAAGCTCATTTATTCAATTTACAACAATAATACAGTATTTATTATATACTGTAATATGTTTTGTACAATTACCACAGGATTAAATAAAAAAGTAATCCTCTTATTTTTAAATAAAAATATTTACAATCAGAATGTGTTTTTAATAATGGAATAGTTTGGAAATCTAAATATTTTCATTTACATATAAATTTTATTAAATATTGTGATGACATAGAGCTCCCAATATTAAAGCACCTTTGTGACCCATACACCCTGCGCACTCACTTGCAGTGGCCCTACCTCTAATTTTAGTAACATCTTATTATCACTGCTAAATCTCTTTTTCTCCCCATCAAACATTTTACATTTTTATCTTTTTTATTTACCAACATATAATCAACTATATACAATAGATTCTGTTTCACCCATATAAACTTGCTGTCATACATTTTATTCAAATTCCCAATTTCCTTTCTACCACATTTACATTTTTTATTCTATCAATTTCATTAATATTATCATTCATGTTAGTTACAATTAATATTTTACAATTATTTCATTTAAACTCATTTATAACTCAATATAAATATTCCCAAATGTCTCAGCATTTTACATTCTTCCTATTTATAATAGCTTAATAATCTATGCTTCACATGTATTTCTCTTTTCACAATTTTTATCTAATCACATATGTTCACACAATTTCTTTCTAGGATATTCATCTTAACAATAACAACTCCCTTTTTTATCCTCATTAGAACTATTTAGCCACTTACATTTATGTTTGTAAAGATGTGATTCTTTTTCATCATTTGTATATATCTCTATGTTATTAATAAATCTATTTTTTACTTACAAAAACCTCCTCCAATTCTTTTTATTTATTCATATGCCTGCTCACACTTGGCAGTTCTTTTAAATATTTTTTATAATTACTTCCAGATATCCTCCATAATTGTGGTTTTTTTTTGTATTTTTACATTCCCAGTTATTCTATCTTCAAACACATTATCTTTTATTTTATTCATATCCTCAAACATATCACATCTTTTCACATCTATTTCAAATATGATATTTTATATATATATATATATATTACACCCACAACCTTTTTTTCCCGTTTAAATGGATAATAAAATTTATTATAAATTAATTAATTCATCTAATATTTTATATTTTCTTTTTAATAAATGAAATCCATTCCAATCAATTCAAAAAATTTAACATTATTTTCAAACAATTATTTTGGCCTCAAATTAATTTTACAAATGTTATTTAAAGTTATCTACTATCAAACCTTGCTAATAATCCCATAATGCTTACCCATCTATTCAACTCATAATCCTATCCTCAAACAACCTTATTATTTTTCAATAACATCATTGTTCCCAGAAACTACATAATTATTGTTTTTCCTATCATCTTAATAATATCTGAAATTGTAATTGTTATACACACACATTTCTTTCTATTCTTTTTAGCTAATATGTTATCACATTTCCTAACAATCGAATTACTTTCCACATGCAGTCTCCCTCTACGCATCATTTCCTTATCTTCCTGTAAATCAACTTTCGCTATAGATATATTCCCCTCAAAACTACTGTTTCTAGAATTATTCTTTGCGCTAAAAGTATATCAGTGATCATTGATTTATCAATATTATCGATGCTAGAATTCAAAGTTAAATTTTTCAAACGTAGAACATTTCTCAAATAAAGACTTCTTAAAGTGAAAATTGAAAGGTAAAACAATTGTTATTACTTGTATACATTCCTCAATTTACATTTTTAGAAATCGACACATGGCGATCATAATAGTAATTCATAAAATCAAATTTTATTAGTAATGTCTTTATATACATATATATTCAGGAGTGTATATATATATAAGATTTATTCACATATTTATCATTATGTCTGGCGATGCCTCACATCTAAAATAATCAAGTTTTATTTTTACAGAGAGAAAAGAAGCTAAATATAAACTAAGCCAGACTTTATATTCAACTTCTCAACTTTGATTCAAGTAAACAAATGGATATCAGGATTTCCATTGTACGGCTGACAATGAAACTCTTTTCTAATGTTTAATTTTATTTATTTGGGGTAATAAAATGAGTTCAATTTTAAAATCAGGAAAAATGAGTCACTGTCTATCACGATCAACTTAACTGTATCTTTGATATTCAAACAGTGAGGTCCAGATATTTGAAAATGTATGAACAAGTGAAGCAAAAATGAGACACCCTCCTTTATAACTCTACTAAAGAAATACATCAACTTCTTCTAATAATGCATCAATTAAAATACAGTAAGTTGAAAGATGGCTTAGGAAATTTAAATAATAATGTTAAGTTAAACATGTAATTATGTATTATACTAATACAGAAATATAATTCATAAAAACTTTAAAAAGTGTTTAGATACAACCAAAAAGATAACATAAATGAGAATAAACAGAAAGTATATACAACAAATATTTAAAACATTGTCCCAACTTTAAATTTCTAAATTATTCCAGACTTTAATAAAAAAAACATATATATCCACACACACTCTGTTTATGTTTTTTTTATCATCATGGTTCGTAATTGTAATTTACTGGCACCTTCAGTTAGCAAACAGATATGAATCTACTGCTGTGCTCCTGGTCAATTATTCTGGAGCTATTAGATTCTGACCATACAATAAATAAATAGAACGTTGGCTTTGAAGATCTTTCCCATCTTACAAACCGCCAATTATAATTTCTTAATCTGTCTAGCTTGAAATATCATCCCAATATTAAGTTCAAGGGTGGTCTGTCTTTATTATTATTACAGTATAATAGTTTCAATGCAAATAGTTTGTTTAAAGCTCATTAGTTAAAAATCAGATGAGAAATTTTTGTTCATCAATAAACTATTCTATCAATAAAACTATTAGCTCATATTTTTGAACTATATTTAAGGCGCCATATGATGCCAACTCATCTAAACATCAAAGTCTAAATAAATAGGAGGGTTGGAAAATATATAATAACCTGCCAAAAAACTTATTGCAAAAATTCGGAAATACTTTAAAGATGATTTATCATAGTGAATACTTCCAGCTAAAAGATAATAGACATAAAATTAGAAAAGGAATGATAACTTTTTACCAATAGTCTAAACATCAATAACACAACTAGGAGAAAAAAAGCCTTTAAAGAATTTACATGATGGTGTAATTAGTCATGATTAAAATACTCTACACTTTTTTAAAAATATATAAATATATTATATAGAATATGTTAAATATAAACCAGATAAAACTTAGCAACATCAAAAGAGAAATAGTATAAATCAAACTTGGAGTCAACAAAATAAAATGAATATAGAAAAAAAAAAATTTAAACAAATTATATTTACAAATTTTTACGCTAGAAATGATGACATCAACGGGAATGAAACTCCATCTTATACAACTGCTACACATTATCACATACATGTGGAAAAAATAAATGCTCTCCAATAACCACATTTTGTGCTGAACCAGCATCCATCTGTTGGTCTGGATCATCATCTCCCACATATATATATAATCAGTGCTCAGTTTATATTAAAATAGCAAATCTTCAAATTTTAATGGACAGGCTTCAATCTTCTCCACTCTCCAACCCTTCAGCCATTCATATCATTGAAACATATGTTTCAAAGATATGGATAGTTGAAGAGTTGGAGAGGGGAGAAAATTGAAACCTGTCCATTAAAGTTTACATATTTGCTGTCTTAATATAAACTGGACACTTATTATATATGTGTGTGGGAAATGATGATCCAAATCAACTGATGAATGTTGATTCAGCATGAAATATGTATATTGGAAATCATTTACCTTTTTCACATGTATGTGGTCATGTATATCAGTTGTACAAGATGGAGTGGATGACATAAAGAGAGCTTGAAAGTCTGAGTACAAATACCCTCTAATTACATCTAGCTTAAAATATATATACACCTGGGTCTCGTTTTATGCGATAGATAGGTTTCTCAGAAAACACTCGCAAACAAAATTGTGCAAAAATAGACGTAACTTACATTGAAAAAGGGGGGTGCAGTCTGTGATTTTTCAAAATTCATGTAAAAGCAAAGCAGCAATGTAAAATTACTTTAAAATTCACGCAAAAAAAAAAATAATAATAAGGAAATAAAATATGACTAATAAAAAATTTCAAATTTGAAAAAAATTGATACAAGACAAACTTTTTTTAACTATAATATTTAATTTTATTCAAAATAATATATTTTTATGCATAATTTACAGTACAGTAATTTACATTTTTTATACACGTTTTAATTATTATCGTTATTTTCCAAAAACACATTCGTTTGCAAACTGATAAAAAATCAATTCTCACAAGAGGAAATACAACTAGTGCCAACGTCACTCTCACATTGTGTTAATGGTTTTCTGGTAACAACGTAATTAGTAATTAATCTTTGAGATAATGATTTTATTAATTGTTTATGAACTTAGACTTATGATAATAAAAAGACATTTATTCCCCACTGCTGGGAAAAATTTAATTAAAACTAACAACTAAAAATTAAATTCCTATTTTTGTCTTTAATTTTTTAATTTTCAATTCCGTTTAAAAATCAAATTTCGTTTTACATCACATTAATTTCAAGTCACCGTACGTAATTTTTAAATTGTTAATTACAATTAAAAATCAGATTTTAATTTTTAATTGTCAAATTTAATTGTGCCCACTGCTATTACTGACCTTTTAAAAATAAACTTGCGGACACTAAATGATTAATAATTGATTACGTTCTTTTTTAAAAAGCAAAAACAGAATGTGATTTAAAATGCAAAATTAACATGCACAATGTTTGAACAAATTTACATTATAATCTTGTAAAATTTAATGTGTGTATACATAAAATGTGGAAATCATGATTTTAATTTCATTATTGCATAAAATCTTACTATTATAAAGCACTGAAAATATTGAAATTATTAATATGAAAGTCGAATTCCAATAATGTGCTATTACTTTCAATATAACATAAGTGCATGAAATTTATTATTTAAAATAATAGTGCATTATCAGAGTTTGACTTCCGGTGAAACATGAATCGCGTAACTTCAAATCGTGTTAAATAAGTCCGTGTAAAAAGAGACCCAGGTGTACTATATTTGTATTTAAATATTATATTTATATATATAATAAAAATAAAACATTGGTTAATTAAAAAATACTGTAAATATAACAGTAATTAAATATAATATACAGTCTTTAATTCCACTGCAGTACTTTTAATAATTAAATATAATATACAGTCTTTTTCTGTGCAGATGTACTTTTGGTTAATTTTTTAACCCTACTCAATGAATTAACTGAAAGTACTTCTGCAGAGTGAAAGAATGTATATGATATTATATATATATATATATAATCATTAGATTTAGAACTGTGACAGAATAAATTTAAATAATGACCATATATATTCATTATTAAAAATATAATTTTAAACCTCAAAAGCAGAGCAAATGAAAATGGCTACAAGTTGTTGTATTTAACCTCCCATTAATTTTACAATTAACTTAATAAAAATCAATACATTCAGAAGATTTATAAACAACTAACTCTGTTGTGATAAATATTATATTCTAAATCAAACTTTCTTTGAATATCCTGGTCTAACTAATGTAAAGAAAGGTGATGTAATACTTTTAAAATTAATAATCCAACCTTATAATTAAAATTATTAATGTGGAAATAATACTCAAAATGCACATATTGAAGTGTGCTTTATATAACAATTAAATAGTAGGATAAAGTAAACCTGCACCTGTGTGATCTTATTACATATATTTTAAATGATTTAAAATATGTAATAACAATGCATGATGACATAAATATCTAATAAATGAATGGTTTACCATTTTATACACCATGGGTAGCATAAAATCTAATCTCTAATTTGTTTCATACAAATCAATGTAACCAGAAAGGTTGTTGATAATTAATTCTGATACAAGAGGCATTTCATTCTTCCAAAGCATCATTTAATTAATATTAAAAGTTCAAGAAAATAATAATGAATGATTTATTGTTCACAGTTCAGTAGAAGTTTGAGCACCAAAGGTGACAAAATTGGCAGCAATTTATAGATCACCAGTTCAGAGATTGCTATTTTACCACTGCACCAAACAGCAGTGCAAATTTAATATATACATAGAGATTGTGAAGCAGTATGTTTAAACTAACAACATAATATTCAAACATATTTTGAATTGCATTGTGTAAATTAAAAAATAAGGCTTCACTTACTAAACATTTATATTTCCTTGTTATTAAAGATTATGTATTATACATATGCGATAAAACATTATTAGTATTTATTGTAAGTCTAACAGAGTAATTACAAAAGATATGTTTTTCATCCTGTGAAACACTACACTAGTTTCTGATAGTTCAATGCTTGACTGAGAAATTCTCAACACTTGCTTTAAAAAAATTTAACATATATTTCTTTATATTTTTGAGCCATATTGTTTTTATTGTAACTTATTAATTAAGACATTTGACATGACAAAGGTAAAGCTGTCATTTATTTACATATAAAACAATAATATTTAAAATTTGAAAAAGATACTCAAAATAAGGGCAAGCTATCTATGGTTTGATATATACAAAAACCTAAAATGCAATAAGCCATCATAACAGAGATAGGTTTTAACTCTTAATTTCAAAAGTAACTTTATTGCCTATGAATACAAGGAAAAAATAGTAGAGCAAATACAAAGTAAAAAATTAAACAAATTGTCTTGAATTATGATGAGCGTTTGGAAGTTTGAGCAACAAGCACTCTTTGGAACAGTCGTCCTTTTTCTAAAATTGAGAGTTTAGTATCTTTACTTGACAAAACATGAGCAGAGAAACAGTACACATTCTCCAGCCTTCCAACCATTATGGGAGGGCTAATCATATGGCTATCAATCACCCAAAATGGGCACACCTAACCATAGCCAGAGCCATCTTAGTGGCTTATGTATAGTGACTTTTGAACAGACCATGAAGGAAGGTCTCCAGCACTGAAGCAAAAACTATTCTGGCAACAGCACAAGCTTCCAGGTATTGTTATAGATTTTTGGGTGAGATTAAGTGATCCTCTTCCTGATAGCCCTGATCTTGCACAAAAGTTTATTATGTGAATTACCATTATTCACCTCAAATATGATATGGCATCTCATTGTCCAGACTATATAGTTCATCATGATTGACAGTCTAATTAATCCAAAGATTCCAGTTTTTAGGCATTTATTGAGGTTATAAATTCTTTGTTTATAGGATGTGATCCAACCATTGAGTATTGCTTTGCATTTATTTAATACCACACAACCAAAGAATAGATGCAGTATTGATTCATTTTCTCAATTGCATTGATTCATTTTCTCAATTGCACATCTGGCAAATCAAATTTAGTTTGGAAAAGCCTCTCCTCATGACTAAAAATTCACTGGTGGGGAGTGCAGTCAAATTAACTTTTATGATAAAATCCAGATACCTTCCCTCCAACATCCAGAATTTAAATTTCCTAATTAACAGATCATTCAAAAGTCCCAAGAAACTCTGAGGACAGCTATGGTAGAGTTAAGCAATTGGTGTATATCCCAATATTTCAATTTACCTGACAGCAATTTGCTTCCAATTCCCACCCCTTTACCAATGAAACAAGCCTCTCCAGCTAAGCCAGCAGTTTTACAGGCAGGGGCCTATCCATATGCAGCAATGAATCAGTGAAGGAATTAAAGAAAGAAAAATGGTGATGTAAACCACTCTTTTAGCCCAAACAAAAGTGTATGGGCCCTCTGATACAGAAAAGTTTGAGTAGAGTGAAGGGCAAGCCCATCAACCTTTTTGGGTTGGTGCATCCTTCTATGGCTTATTATTATGACAACTTTTTTCTTCCAGAGCAGTAGAGAGCAAAGAGAGTTAACCTTCACTTGGGAACCTTTAGCTGGCACTATTACCAGCATAAAATAGTTTATTTTCAGGAAGGCTAGCATATTAAATAAACTAAAATCGAATCGACTAAAATCGAATCGACTGTGTTTTTTGACTGCCTCAAGTAGTTTTCTTTGAACCTGAATTCTCATATCTCTTACAGAAAGTATGAGGGAAAAACCAAGAAAATTCTGCAGCATGGCTAAAAAAAAATAGATGAAATCTTTCCAGTCAATAGCCACCATGCCACAGACTCCTCCTGATTAAAGCTGAAACAATAGTTCTCAGAAAACCAGTCCATGATTTTCACGAGACTAGGAATATATTTCTTCGATGGAAAAAACACCACAATGTCATTGACATATGTGAGACATTTGACTGCTTTTCCTAGGTTTGGAATATGAATACCTAGCAGGTTCTTCTCAAGTCTAACAAGTAGTGGGTTTATGATCACTGTGAACAAAAGAGTACTGAGTGGGAAGCCCTGCAAGATAGATTCAGCCGAAAGTCAGGTGTCACCTTTCCATCCAAAGTGACAAGAATCTCTGTTACTAAGAAGATTTTCAATTATGGTAAAATGGGCATCAGAGATCACATAACACCTAAGTACCTCAATGAGCTGATCAATTCTCACCGAGTCAAATACTGCCCTGATGTCTAATTGTACAGTAATTTGCCTAACACCTTTATGACACCTCGCATGCTCAATTACAATCTTAAACAAACAAACAGCATTGGTTGTAAATAGCCATTTTCTTATAAACTGTGCAGCAGATAAGTTTTGATAAATTCTATTTTGGATGTGGTCCTTAAGAAGTGAGGCAACAATCTTGATAACAAGACACATCATAGAAATTGGCCGAAGACTAGAGAGCTCAGAGGGTGAACCATGTTTAGACTGGTTACAGACCCTCAACTGACCTACACCTTGTGGCTAACTTATTGATGACTCCCAAGATGATTGGCACAGCAAAATAATTCAGGTGTAGTAGTAGAAACTTGGGAATTGTATGTGGACCAGGGTGGGCTTCCTCTGGGAATGATCTAAACTTAGAAAGGATATCTTGATTAGTGATTCCATGATCTGAAGACCAATCCACCCAGCACTCAGGTCTACTAATAGCCATTCCTTGATTCCGCAATTTGGAGATGAAGTAACTATGCATTACCAGGATCATAGCATCCCTGATATATGACTGACCACCAAGGACAATTGATAAGGTGGTAATCTGACCTGCCTCCTTCTTCCTCCCAGCACCCACCTCAAATAACTTCTGGTCCAATTAGTGCCAGTTCCCAAGGAATCTATGGGCATGCTTGGTAGTGATGTGTTCTGCTAAAGCCCTTTGACTTTTTCAATAATGTTCCTTCAGTCATAGAATTTCGTCAAAACTGTGACTGCTGCCAGAGAATAAGTCTAGTTTATTTGCAATGGCATTTAGCTCAAGTAATAATTTTGCTGGGCCAGGAGAGTTCCAAGTGAATTTTTTTTATAATAGCCTGCATCACTTCAAGGAAAAAAGACCAGGCCTGAAAGGGGCCTAAATGCAAAATATTGATTTTAAACAAATATATATAAATTTCAGAAATGAGACCTGCAGGAATGGCCTAGTTTTCCCTCTTAAAATGATAATTTTAAAAAAATGAATTTTCAAAATAATGGTGAGTTCATCTTTGTTTTAAAAAACATGTTTGATAAATAATACTTATTGATTTTATTAATTTAATTTATTTTTTTATTAGTTTTATGGTGTTATTTTTTTATTGCAGTATTTAAATCTTCTAAAAGATTTTAATCTAAACTAAAAAAAAAAAAAAAGAAATAAAAAACTATTAACAACTACTTGAATGACTAGTTTATAATTCTTATACTCAAGATTTAAACAAATACAAGCAACTTTACTTACGCAATCCAGACTTGGTAAACAATCTCCAATATATATAAAGTGAAAAAATATTCAAGAAATACAATGTCTATGTTAGCACATTCCTAATTTTTTCTGTATACAATGGCTGTGCGAGCATCTCAAATAAAAAATACTACAGTACTTATTTATTATGGTAATAAATATTTTCTCATTTAACACCATAGATAATGGTAAACATATATCTAAATAATAAACCCAACTTACAAAAAAGAAATGGATCATGTATATAAGTAGAAAACTGTCTGCAAATACAATAATGATTATTTTCAAACCGAAATCTCCATCTAGTATTATCAAAAAATGTACTATTCTCAAACAAGCAGATAACCCCCCCCCCTCTCTTTTTAATGATAGATATTGAGCATTTCCTCTGTGTTCATGGACTCATCATAGAAGTTTTCAATTACTATAGTATGAAACATTAAAAATTCATAAATCTGAATCCATAAAATTTACATGTAAGTCCACTTGTATGATGCCATTTCTGAATAATCCTACCATTTGCTCATCTTGTACATTTATTCAGTTATGTAGTCACTTTCTCTCTTCATTTTTCTGGATTTATAATTGCATCACTCTTTCTTCCTTTCATTATTTTTGTTGATGTCTTTAAATGTGTAATTTTTAAAGTCATCTTTAGGGTTTTCCAGTTTCCACATAAAAATGATGTAAGTTTTAGAGTTTTTTTATAATTTCAGCATGCAATGCTCATTTTATGTTATTGGCCACTAATTTTTTTTATTATTTTATAAGCTACTGTATTTTATCTTTAATCTATAGATGACAGTTATAATTAAAAAAAAAAAAAAAAATCTGATATGCTCTCTTGAAATAAATTTTCTGTTTTCCTTCACTTTCAAGAACCATTTGGGGTTTTTTTTTATACAATTTTATATTTGAAGATATCCAGTGATCATTATTTGTCTAATATTTAAAAACAAAAATTACATATAATATATACATGGCTTTTATTAAGCATTAAAAGTGTAACAATTTGAAAGAGAAGGCATGCAATGAATAACTACAGAATGGTATATTGGGGAAAAAAACTATTAGGTGAAAATGAACCATTCTCATAAATTCTGAGATAGAGTAAATAAGTATATATTTGTTAAGAGTTTGCTATTATCTGTAGCTCAGGTGCAATGGATAAAAAGAACAATAATGTGTGTGCGCATCCACTACTTTGA
Organism: Epiperipatus broadwayi; assembly: GCA_028023455.1. Taxonomy (NCBI): domain Eukaryota; kingdom Metazoa; phylum Onychophora; class Udeonychophora; order Euonychophora; family Peripatidae; genus Epiperipatus; species Epiperipatus broadwayi. The sequence continues at coordinate 26,887,231 of JAQFVV010012393.1, read as the reverse complement.
TATCAATTATTTGACTTCTTCAAACATTTTTATTTAATTTTATTCATACCTTTCAATAAAATGTGCTGTAGTAAAAAATTTAAGTATATCTTAAATATATATATAATATCAAATCATTCTTACAAACATTAAATAATTTCAGCTATACTCCCTATCAATAAATATATGTTCAAATTTCAAGCAACTAGTCCAAAAGGTATTTGTTGAACTGTAAGCTGCAATGATGTTAAATATCAAAATATAGACTTAGTTAAACAAAGAACATGAAATTTAAATTAGAAACAACCTTAAATTGCTCATAAACAAACAATCAGTTTAATATAATATGCAATTAGAGACTAAACATTGGGTAGTCTAACCTTTGCAAACTTAACGTTTTTGGGAGAGTGATTTGGTACTTCATAATTAATTTCAGCTAGTTATATGCATTGGGATTATTACTTATATATATAAAGTAAGTTCTAGAAGCTGGAATTATTATTTAAAAGTATCAAATCTATATCAGGAAAGATAACATGATAAAAACATTATTTTAAAATAAAATTACAACAATAACCTGTTTTCAAATATGTATAGATTATATTATATTACTACACAGTATAATAAATATGCATAGAGTATAATAATGATATTTTAAAAGTGTACAAAAATATTAATATTTGCAAACTTAAAAATATTTATATAGTATCAAACAATAATTAAACGTCAAGTTTTTTGTTTTCTGGTTGTTGTTTTTTTTTTTGTTGTTGTTGTTGTTTTAAAAATACTTTTCATTTAATCTGCTATGTGAATTCATGTTTCACATTCAAAATTAATAATCAATATGAAATATGAGTTAATACAAAAAATAATCAATAATTCATTATCAAAACACAGGCACTAATAGTTGCTCTAAGATATACAAAAAAGCTTTTTTCCCCAAATAATTTATTATAATTATGTTATTACATTAGCAGTTATGATATTCTAACATATAGTTTTAAATTTAATTGTCCAGGCTGATCATATTATCTTTTAATCATCAGTCTCTTTATCTTTTCGCCATTGGCACAGTTGCTGTGTAGATCTTTGGGATATATTTTATTTTCCTTTATTTGAAATTGCTGGACTTTAGCCTTTTATTCTTCCCTTCTCCCTTTTATGGGCATCCTACCATTGGTTGGGGACATGGTGAATCTAAATCCAACATATCTCATGTCTTAGAAATAATGATCTCAGGGATTATCAGTTCATCTCTTGTTTTGTCTGTTTTAATTTTTTCTACGTGAAGGCAATAGGATCAAATTTATTAGGATTAAACACTAGCTTACATCTAGTAAGCCATATCAAATGATCTAGAATTAGTGTCAATCTAATTTCTGGGTATGATCCCTTTCTGATACTGTCTTTCCGATTAGATAATTTAGCTTTATCTACCTTGATTCAACTCATTAATGTTTTTTTGAGCTGCATTAGCTGAACACATCCAAACCTGAAATGGTTTATGGTTTCATCTTCTCTTTTACAAATCATGCAGATTGATTCAATTTGTGAGTACCACCTTTTATCAACCAAAAACTCATTGGTAGGTAATGCATTGACATTGATTTTTATTAGATAATCCAGATATTTGGATTCCAAGCTCCATCTTTTGAATTTCTTTATTAATTTATCATTCGATATGCCTAAACTTGAGAGGTGACCTTTTAATTCAGTGAACTTCATACCAAAGGCTTGCCAGTATGTTTAACTTGTTTTGGAATGTGTCTTTATCAATTTTATTCATTTCATGAGGTCATTTAATTGGAGATCCAGCCAGTTTCTTCTCCATGATGGTGGAGGCTGGTCTGTTGAAATAATGAGTTTAGGAATTTCTTCATTCTCTTGATTAATTTTTAATTTATGGAAAAAATTATAAGACTTTTGAAATCATAAGGTAGATATATCATGAAGACCCATTCCATTAATGGTCCTGGGCTGTTGCATCAATCTGTAGCTTATTGCTACTTTTTTTCTTCTTCCAGAACATAGGGATGCAATCCTCAATATGAATCATTTGGTAGGTTTAATCACAGGAAGATAGTAATTAATCTTGGTCAGCACCATCATATTTAGAAGTTTGATTTTGCTGTAAATGGAAAGATATATTCCAGATACAAAAACAGTTATCTTTTTGGTTGCTTCTAGCAGGGATTGAAGCTGAGGAATTTCTGCGGCTTGGTCACAAATCTCAAGGCAACCATTTGTCCTGAGATCAACCCCCAAGCTGCAGATTTGCTCAGATTAAATTTGAGGCCATAAGATTTTGAGTATTCATCTATCATCTCCTGTAATCTCAGTATGTTTTTGCAATTGAAAACTCTGGGTCAGATGAGAAAATCAGAAACTGCATGCAGATGTTCTCTGAAAGATTTTTAATATAACTGATTATGGTTAAATTAGTTTGAAACAGTTTAAGTTTATTTCAGTAAGAACTGCATACTTTTAAATATTCAATTTTCAAAGTTATGCATCGAGATTCTTATACAATGTTCTTAATAATATGATTCATTCCTATTGCAAACATCACAGTACTACACAATATATTTGTCTTGAAAGTTGATTGCTGTAAAAAAAAAAAAAACCCTGCACTAGTTAAATTTTTATCCAGAAAATCTTTTTAATACAAATAGCAAACAAATCCTTATAAATAAATGAACAAATAGATTTATTGGCTCCAAATAATAATAGTTAAGTATTTGTGTTCAATGATAAACAGTACTATTTCTCAATATCTGCAGAATAGCAACCATATCCTCAACCATAAGTAAAATATATCATTAAATGAATAAGGTCTTTTTTTTACTCTGGAATATATTATACAATAAGGCCAAAAATTACTATCCTGAAATATTACTTTATTAATAAAATTATATTGTAATTATTTTATTAATACAAAGTATTAAACATTCATAAAATTAAGAAGAAATGCAAAAAAACAATAATATTATGATGAGATAACTACAGGTAAAAGTCTCTTTCATAATTTTTTGTACAACTATTTATGTGGAGAAAAAAATAATTAAATCTTTATTGCTGTGATACATGAAAGCATGAATTCTTTATATATATATATTCACAGGGTATTATCATGGTAAAAATGTTTTATAAAATGCATAATTTTTAATATATATATATGTAATAGACAGGGTATGAGCACAGACTTTCACATGACCCACCACTCTCTACACTATCTCATAACACTGATACACCTGAACACACATATGTTGAAAAGATAAATAATCACCAATATACGTATTTCATGCTAAACCAGCAATCATCAGTTGGTCCAGATTACCATCTCTACACATATATGCTACAAGTGCTCAGATATATATTAAGATAGCAAATTCTCCTACTTTAATGGACAGGCTTCAATCTACTCCACACTCCAACTCTTCAACCGTCCATCCAATTGAAAATCTGATGATGGAACGCTCAAAGGCCACCCTGAGGCCGAGATTATTGTCACACCCATGTTGACCTAAAGTCAATCTGACCCCTCATGTACAGGACATAATCCATTAAATACATATACAAGGGATAGGCAGACATCTCTAATATGTAATAGCTGATATATATATATATATTATTTGAATTATATTTTTAATAGTTTTTAAATAATGAATAAGCAAATATTAAAACATTTAACGGCTAAACAGGTTTGGGTTTGAAATACTAAGAATTTATTTGAAGCGACGATACCATATCGTATCATAATCACAGTATAATAAAAGGGGAGGGAGTTATAAATATCCTGAAATTAATAATTTTATTTGTTTTTATATAGTCCAATATATAATACAACTAAAATACCGCCGTCACAAACTTTCAGAAAAACACTAATAATTTTATATAATAAATAAAATTATATATTTTTTTTTTTTGTAGTGTTAGCTGGTATATGTTTTAATTTGAAAAAACATGTTATTTGCCAGCTAATAAATAAAAAGGGATTATTTCCTATCCTCTTTTCCTTTTAAATATAGGAAGAAATAAAATTAATTTGCAGCTAAAACACTAAATGCAGTCAGTTTCTGCTAATAAAATATATTTTTTCTATAACAAAACGTATTTTTAAACTGAATTATTTGGATAATTTCTGTAATCATATATATATTGTACAATACAGTAAATGCTATAAAAATTGTTAATTTTAAAATGGATTATGACATAAAAACATAACATAATAGAAAGTATGTAGAAAATTTTCTTTAAAAGTCATATGCTGGATATTAGCCAGCCTAAAAAAAATGTATATACAATACATTGTACATAATAACTTAAAAAATTACCAGATATGTAAAATACTGTAAACAGAATGATCTCCAAAAAAAAAAAAAAATATTCTGTGTAATTCTCAGATTCAGATGAAAGGTATATGTGCTTGTAATTTAAAAGCTGCAATACTTGTCTTGCATTGGTGGTCGAGAGATCAGTGTGACTGCCTTGCACTTGCAGGCAGTTGCCCGGGTTGCGGGTTCACGTCCCGGCCAATGCTATGACACTTAAAAAAAAAAAGCTGCAATACTTTAGTAAGTTAATGCTACATAAGCAATTATTAGTGCTATTGCAAAGTAAATATAGTTTTTTTTTTTCATATGTCAAAGCATTAACTGGGAAATAAACCCAGGCCAGCTGCTTGGAAGGCAGCTATGCTAACTACTAGGCCACCAACAATTGACAAAAAAAAACTTTGTTTTGTACTGTTTTTAATATTTTCCAAAAAAGATAACTATTATGATAAATTATTTAATTGTTAACAATTGTTATGTGATCACAAATCAATTGACAACTAAGTTTTCAATAATTTGATATCCTATACACAATTATAAAATGCATTTTAAATGGCACAAATATAAATAATATTAAATACAACTTTAATATTAAAAAAATATTTCTTTATATCTATTAATGTTTTAAGAATGGTATTATTTTTTAATGTATATTATTTCTATGCAATAATTCAAATTGAAAAATATAATGAAAAGTTAAAAAGAAAGTGGAAAATGTACAATGCAAAAAAGTTAAAAAGTAGATAATAGTAAAAAGAATTTCAGCTTGAGAGAATGTGGATTAATCAAGAATAAATTGCAAGTGCTTGCATCATTTCAGTAATCATTTGTGAAAAGAGTAAGCAATTGTTTGAAGAATTTGAGTAAGTAATGATCTTATGAAGAAGTTTATTACCGGAAAAATAAGATTCACCTGATTCAGAAAAATAACTGGAATACAATGTTTTACAAAACATAGTGAAGGTTTTAATCAGAAAAATGCAAAAGTTCTAAAATTAAAGATCTAGAAATTTTATTAAGATAAATAAGTTTGCATTTAAATTTTATGCTTTCGAAAGATTAATTTTGTCTTTAAAATATAAGAGTAGATATACAATATTTATATTTTACTTAACTTTGATATCATTTCACATCTGAAATAAAGTATCCCTAAATGCTAGTATTTCAGTATACACTACAATGCATTAATCCCATTACAAATGGCTTTCTATAATCAAGTGCACCTGGGTCTTGTTTTATGCGGTAGATAGGTTCATCAGAAAATGCGCACAAAAGAAATTGCACAAAAATAGACTTAACTTACCTTGAGAAATGGGGGATATGTTCCAGTAATTTTCAGAAATCATATAAAAGCAAAGCAACAAGGAAAAATTACTTTAAAATTTGCATTAAAAAAATAAAGAAATAAAGTATGACTAACAAAAAAATTCAAATATTTGAAAAAAATTAATACAAGACAAACTTTTTATATTAACTACAGTATTTAATTTTACATTTTTTCATACATATTTTAATCATTACCACTATTTGACAATATGCATTTGTTTGTGAACTGATAAGAAATCAGATTCATGATGTGATGTACAACTAGCGCCACTTTCAGTCTTGTGCTGTTTCTATATTAAAAAAATGAGATCGCAATCAAAACAAAAAGATTATACATTATCATTAGAAAGATTATTTTCAGTTTAAAAAAATCAATAAAATCTGCATTATTTATTTTAACAATCTAAAAAAGTATTTTTGTTATATCTAACAAAATACATTTTAAAAGTTTAAAATTTTTGAATATTTATTGCGATATTTTTATACATAAGTATAATCTATTATTATTATTTACTCATTAGTATAAGTAGGTTATTTATATAAAAGCTAAGATTCTAAATATAGCTTCAGGCCATACTCACATTAGCTCCTAATATAACTATATTTTTGAGAAAAAAAAAATATTTCAAGTAAACATAAGTTATTAATAATTTATATTTCTTGATATCTAATAAATATAGTGAAATATGAAAGATATTAAAAAGAAATATGAATCGCATAACTTTAAAATCACATTAAAATAATCTGCATAAAACGAGACCCAGATGTAATTCATTTTAGCAGACTTTCAATATACGTGAAATTTAATTTTTTGTATTTGCGATATCATTGTTGACATTTATTTGGTTAAGTTAATAATAATACTTTAATTGTTTAACATGGATTGTTTGTAATAATGATGCTTGTAATTTATTACATAAAACAGTGTACCAAAAATAAAATATAGCAAATCTTCCTTATAATGGCTCTCATTTAATGGGCATCAAATGTAGAGGATAAAAGTATCTTTTTTCTTCATAATTTAAATAAACATTTTTTTTTCTTTTTATATTAAATGCTAACAACAAACATTGAGAATAAATATATATATATATTCTGTATGTATCACATGATCACCATCTCTTATACTAGCACATAATTGTTTATAAACAAGGCAAAACTCTCCATACAGTAGTGCCACCCTGTGCCAACCAGAGTAATCAATGGATGCCAGAAGGCTTATGCATAAAATCCCTATCTAATGCCTACTCATCCAATATCCGCAGACTAGTTTCTCACTGACAAAGGCCACAAGCCAGAAACTAGTCTGGGGATATTGGATGAGTAGGCATTAGATAGGGATTTTATGCACAAGCCTTCTGGCATCCATTGATTACTCTGGTTGGCACAGGGTGGCACTACTGTATGGAGAGTTTTGCCTTGTTTTCTGTATGTAGATAACTGTTTATATAATTCATACATAAAAAATGTCTGATATGCTCATAGTTTACAAAAACTGTACAAAACATTCTAAATATATCAAAATGTTTTAAGTTGAATAATAATTCAATTTAACAATATTTAATAATAACTTTAAAAATATCATAAATTAACAGCAAACTAACTAAACTTTTTATTCAAAATGGAATAAATAATTCAACTTCTTACATTCATGGTGCAGCAGAATAAATTTTATTAAGTATACAGTTGTTAAGTACAGAGTAATCATTATGCTGATTACTATTAGAAATATGAAGTCTCAAATAATATATGTTCTATTAAAGTATTTTTAATATAATAAATCTCTATAAATAGGCTTGTTTAAAAAGTCATTTTAATATATATCATAGCAATAGAGGATTATATTTTTCCAACTTTTGCATAAATCAAGTTAGGCAAAAGTTATAGCATAGTCTACTTACATAAATATTAATCGGTGTATGTAAGCAATATAGAAAATAAAATATTCATCAGGCTTTTAAACTGCGAATGATGACTTAACTGGTTTTCAACTCTTATTTTACTCCATAATTAAGAATAGTTGATTAATTTGTTGTTTAATATGGAATAGTCATATGAAGATAGTTTTTTTTTTTCATATGTCATAGCATCGGCTGGGACGTGAACCCACATCCATCTGCAACCAACTACTTGCTTGCAAGGCAGGTGCGATGACCTCTCGGCTAACAATGCTTATGGGTCAGAATCTAAAAAAGACCATTTTATCAGTCAAGATTAAAGCTTAGACCATTGGCATAGTAGAGAAATAGACTACCACTACATCATGAACTCTGTCACTCATATAACAATGCTTAATAAATATTATATAACAGTTGAAATGACAAACTTCAAGCACACTATTAATTTAAGCAATTGAGCTGTCTTCTAGTTAGTTAACTTATTATAATGACAAAATGTCCATTTTTTTACTATATATTCAAGATTTTATATGGAAAGCCTTCTTAGACTATAGCAATCAAGGGGTGAATGTTAAATTATCTAAAATATTTAAGCAATTTAATTTAAATAATTTGACATTTAAATTTATGATGCAGAGCTATTTTTATCTATGTTAAAAACCTCTTTAAATAAGTGATCAAATATCAAATATGCAATTTAATTGACCTTAAATGCATTTATATATTTGATGCTTGCTCATAAATGAATAGTAATGGCTGTGCTCTGGAAATTATATCTGTCAATGCAGTCAAATTGCCTTAAATATTTGATTTAACATTTTGTGATTACAGAGAACTTTCCATATAAAATCTTGGATACACAGTAAGAAGTGATAGCTCACCTGTTTATATTAACAATGCTTCAAGTTCATATATAATTTTAAAATTATTTAATTTTAAATAAGATTTGTTTAGTAGAAAAACAAAATTTACCAATAATGAATTAAAAGATAATTATATTTTAGTATCTATACATGACTGAAAACTGAAACACCACTCTATTTCAGTATTTATTTAGAAGTAAAGAATGAATCAGTTTGAAAAATAAACCATTGCAATCTAATGATTTCTCCAGCATCCTCTCCAGAGAAATGGTAAAAATCATGAATATACTCATCAGACTAATTTACTCTTTTTCTTTATTGTTTTACCTATAACTAAAATTAGATAGATGGATATCTGGATTGGTAAAGGCCAATATACTACAAAAAAAGTCTTAAGCTTGCTGGGAAACATAAATTTTACAGACCACAACTACAGCAAGAACATGTGATAAATATTATATCATGGTGTCCAGAACTATAGTTATTTATTATTATTAAACAATTCTGTTTGGGATAATTATTATTTAGGATTTAATGAACACTCTGCAAGAATGTATATCCTTCATTAATCAAGCCTCCTACATCTATCTACTCTATCTTATACAACTAATACAATGATCACATATATGTGAAAAAGGTAAATGATTTCCATTATATATATTTCATGCAGAACCATCACTCATCAGTTGATCTAGATCATCATCTCCCACAATAGGCCACACACACATATATGTAATCAGTGTTCTGCTTAAGATATCAAATCTTCATACTTTAATGGACATACTTCTATCTTCTCCATCATCCAAATTTCATTATCCATATCAATGAAAATCTAATGGTAGAATTCATAAATGATAATCTAATGGTGGAATGCATAAATGATATGGATGGCCGAAATTTGGAGGCTAGAGAAGATTGAAACCTGTCCATTAAAGTATGAAGATTTGCTATCTCAATATAAGCTGAACACTTATTTTATCTATCTATATTGATATTGGGATTGTCTAAGTGTTGACTGGATTTTAATGATATATATATATATATATGTGGGGGGGGGAGTTGATAATCTGAACCCTCTGATGAGTGCTTGTTCTGCATAAAATACATATATTGGAGATCATTTATCTTTTTCACATGTACGTGGTCATGTGTATCAATTGTATAAGATGGAGTGGATAACTGTAGAAATTTGAAAGTCTGAGTTCAATCCTTTCTAAATTACATTAAGTTCAGTATAGACAATATACTTGTTTTAAATATTATATTCCGGAACGCATATGTTTGAGATGATTACGGGTTGTCTATTTAAAAGAAAAAAACCTACACCTGACTGAAACCTGATAAATTTTTCATTTTTACTTGGCCTAAATTCAAACCAAATCATAAACATAAGTATGTTATAATTACATTATCAAAACCATTAATATAATAATAAGTTGCAAAAATAATTAACAATAAGTTCAGATGCTTGGGCGTGTATCCGAAAGTGACAGGCAATACATAAATTTAATTCAATTGGCCAGAGTATCGCCCCTTCTCTCCCCATTTTTCCATAGAATGAAATCAACCTAGAAAACCTTAACTCGAGCAGTCGGCCATTCATATCACTAGGCTAATTGTTAAGGCATAAAAAATACTGATCTAACAATGAGGCCTTATTAAAGTATTTAAAATCGGTTGAAGCCATTTATCAGAATTAATTTGTGAATATTATTTTTATGAAGAAAATTACAAAAGAATTTCATCACTATTTTTTAATTGAAATTCAGAGGAGGGGAAGCCTAAAATTCACACAATATAATTTTCTAAACATAACTGGCAAACAACTTCACAGCTTATTCTTTCTTCTTCAGTACATTTCTTTCCCTTATTTAATGGAGTTTCTTTCCTTCAAATTCAACAATATCATTCATGACTTTTTTATGGTTCATACTAAATAGGCTTAGATGAGAAATGAAAATGAAGGAAAAGAGACTTATCATTTCAAGGAATCTGCTAAAAAGAGCTTTGAGAAATTTTCCTTCTTTCCCTTAGGATGTCAGAGCTCCTGCTCCAGTGGTGATTACTTCCTTTCCTGCCAGTGATGCTAAGAATTGAATTTCTCTTATTACTGAGATTAAAGAAAATATATTAACAACATTAATATTTTATGAGTTAAAAGGAATATATAAATATGTGTGTGTAAATGTTTACCGATAATTGTGTGCGTATATATATATGAGTGTGCGTGTGAAAAAATATGCATACATAATACGCCAGAATCATTAATGTCAAACAGAGCTGTTCTACAAATTATAGACGGAATTTCCTGCTTGATTTAGTATAGTGGTAAAGGGATGGAATCAAAAACTGAAGTTCCTTGGACCGCAACTCAGTGATGTGACTCCGGTGCTCGAGCAATCCTCGTTTCTGAGCGACGAACCCCATTCGATTATATTTCATATATATTGATAACGACTTGGCTAAAATATATACATAGAAATAAAGTAATATATTTTATTATCTATGTTTTTTCATGTATAAATACATATACAAATTATTTGCTACAAAGAGTGATTTAAGGAAGAAAGCTTTTTTGATCAATGCTAGACCAGCCCAAATAACAGAATATTACTATATTTAATGCTAGTTTTATATGAAGTTCAGCCATTTAATTTAATGTGTGTTGTACTAATTTTTATGCATTATATATATAATTAACCTATTCATTCAGTATACTGAATATTTACTATAGTAAATAGTGGGATTTGAACTTAGGATATTAAGAAAACAACATGTTTAATAAATTGAATAACTAGACCATAAAGTGCTATGACCAAGCAATGATGCTTGATCACCAGTAACCCTCTTAATACAATTTATTCTAGTATCTCAATATTTAGAGCTATTTAATAAACTTTAATTTTTTTTTTAAAGTGTTGAAATATGAAGCCGTCAACATGTAATTATATATTGGACCACTATCATTATCTAATTAAATTATTATTATTATTATTATTAGAAATATTCAGTCTTTATATTTTTTCTAAATATTTTTAAACACTGGTATTATAGATTTGTTTGAAATACAATGTTTCAATTGCTACTTTTGACTGTCCCCTCTCAGATTTTGCTGGCCTAATCACATGACAGATTAACATGTGGATTGAACTGGTAAACTTTAAATTTGTGAATAATACAAGGTAATGCTCTAGGCAACCAGATTATTCTACCAATGGCAACTGTTGAAGAAATTGTATATATTTATCTCTAAAGATCACACTGATTTCTCCATTTTTTTTAAAGGACAAAGTCAATGAGTGCTTTCCAAATATTATGGATCATCACAAGATAACTTACAGACTATTTTCTATTATTATATGAACTGCTTCATTAAATTTTCTTTTTATTCAATATTTTTTGTGTCTTCCCAATCAAACTTATGTTTTTTTAGTGCATGCAGGATCTTCTACTTTAAACTACATCTGTCTTTTCATCTAACATCAATGTTTTGCATTATTCTCTACTTTAAACTACATCTGTCTTTTCATCTAATATCAGTGTTTTACATTATTCTAATTATTTTTTGATGGGAGCAGATAATTTTACCAATATATATCCTTTCACATTCACATGAAATTTCATAGATGCTGTTTGATATTTTAGCATGACATTATATAGATTAGAATTGCTCACAATATGCCATGGCTTTGGAAAGCTGTTCTAATATTGTACTGACTGTAGATTTTTTTTACTTTGATGGACATCTCTGTATGCATCAATACACTACAGTACTTATATTGTCTCTGTTTTCTTTTTGTGAACTGTACAGCTGATGAAAAACTAAATTATTTTTGAGATTTTATTCTATAGGAAAATGTTTTTAAATCATGATCTTCTAATGAATTTTTTGTCACTCTGTTCCATAGTGGTAACAAAATTCCACTTTTATGCTTCTATTAAGATTGAATGTAAACCAAGTATTTTCCTTTACTATGAAGGTTTTTCATAAAAGCTGTTTTGCTATTCAATATATTTATTGGGTTTTTGATAATCATATTAAATAATAAAATCTTATTTCTTAGACCCATATTTGTATTTTTAAAGCAAGAAGAAAAAGAAACAGTCTAAGTCTTTTACAAGTAAAATTACTTTTAATATATTTCATTTTTGTATTTATTTTGCAGATTCATATGTAATAAAGTGTGTACATTAGTTTAGAAAAATGTTTTGGAAATATATATATATATAATCACTGGATCAATGTGTTATACATCCATTTGCTACATCAATGCACTGTCTTTTATTGTCAAAATTGTAAAATGAATCTATTTATATTTCTCAGTTTTTATAAGAATATCTGATCTGAAAAATGATCTTAACAGGGTAAATGCCATAATAGACACAGATAATTAACAAAATCTCATTCAACACAGCTAATAGTATATCTTTACTAAGTAGAATTGCTTTCCTATTCATTTTAATAGCATTAAGAGTGTGAACAATTAAATATAAAATATATAAATATTAATCAATGTAGTGCTAATAAGAAATAATCACAGAATTAATAAACTATACATATTGGTTATAATAACGATATTAACTTATTTATTGTATTGTATTGAATGAGGCTTTGTTAAGATTTGTTTGCTTTTATATGTTCACCATATTAATATTATTTATCAGTTTCGTTATTCTTATAAGAACTAATAAATGTGAATTTTATATTTTCAAAGGCTAATTCTAACAAAAGAAAACAAAATATTTTGATAGTTTATTGATTTAGCAGTCACATACTAGTGCTGTTTTAATTACTATTTCTCTCTCTCTCTCTCTCTATATATATATATATACCTGAAAGCAGTCAACATTTAAACAATAATAATATCATTAACAATCAATATCAATCAATATATATAATACTTATGATAAATTTTGTTAAATTATATGTAAGAAGTTTGTGTATTTATATGTATATCTGTTTATGAAGTATATCATGTTTAGAACAATAATTGTGTTTTTAATTAAGTTTAATGCATTTTTGGCACCAAGTACCATAATCATGGCTATTCTTTTTTAGTCTGAGGACAACTTTATAATTTCTGGAACATGAATATTGTTTCAACCCACAATGGGTTAAAGTAATCTGCATAGAACAAGATGACAGGATAAGAAAAATAAAAGAGATCTAGTATATCATGAGCAAACAGCATCCAACTATTAAATCATTGGAATATGCAAATCAGAATATTTGCATAATAATAACAGTGATTATAAGCTGTCTCCAAACTAAATGAGAATAACAATAATTATGGAGCTTGGTAGTGAAAATGCATTAAACTCAACTAAAAACTGGAAACGTTTATTTTAAACATTACATACTTCGTAAAACACATATACTATATACGCATAAATTTCTTACGTATATATGTATGTGTGTGTAAGGGTTACAACTAAAAAAAAATCTGTAAATATAAATATTATGGCCAAATTATAACTTCCCATTAATAAATGCCAATAACCCAGAAATTAGTTTGGAGATAATTAATAACTATCTCTGGTATACACATATTTGCAGAGATATTTCTAGGGTAGAGAGAGATATAGAACAGATTACTACTGCAAGTTCAATTTATTGGACTTCCTTTTTAGATTACAAGTTTATATTTTAAAAAAAAGTTTTTATCATCACATTTTTTCTATTTTAAAATGGTTTAACATAATCATCAATCATTAAAAGACTTTAGGATAAAGTTCTTTTTAATATTTAACCAAACATATTTTTCACAATGCTTTCCTCTTCAATAATGATTCAGCAAACAATTCTTTTAGAACTCCTTTTTTCCTATATATTAATTAATTATTCACTTCTATTTATTATCCTCTTTTTTGTCATATGCCTAATTGTTTATATTTTAGATTTTTTAATCTTTAAAATAAAGTCAATCTCATCATTTTGGAATCAAATCCATTTTTATTTCCATTATATTTTGTGTCAGTTTCAACTGTTTAGAAACATATTGATGAAAATCAAAAGCATATATAGTTCATTTAAATATATATGCAGTATCTCTTTCATATCATTTGTTTTAGTACTATCAAAAGATATATTGCTCTTAGCTCCTCCTACAAGGATTCTTTATGTGAGGATTCACTATAGTAGTAATCATTAATTTGTTCACACTGCTTTAGTAAGTGATAAATATGCTATAGTGATATTTAAAACATGTTTGCCTTTTTTTTAAATGGCCATCATTATGTAATACTGTTAATATAATAAGGTAATATCCTGAGAAGGAATGTCTTCCTTGTAAGATAAAATAGCAACATTCATTCTAAGAAAAAATATTTAAAATGCACTAAATTTAAATTTAATATCTGTCATTAGCTAAAGTATTGTTATTTAACATGTTCTTATTTATTCACACAAAATCACTTATTTTGAGGTATTTTGGGGCATTACAATGACACTGCTATTGCTTTGGATTTTCTTTGCTATTTTTCAAGTATCTTAGTAATACCATTACATTTTTTTTCTCATGTGTTAGCCGGGAAGTGAACCCACTAACCCAGGACAACTGCTTAAAAAGCAGCCATTGCTGACCTCTCGACCACCAATGCTTGACAATACCACTACATTTTTTAATAAAAATTGTTAATTAAAACTACTAGTTTAAATACTCTGAAGATGTCAGTATTGTACAGACCTTATAAAAAATTTGAATATGAATACAATCTGACAGGGCTTTATTTAGATCTCAAATAAGCTGACAATTTTTGATTGGTAGATTAGCTGGCCTCAACACAATTAGTATTTTGAAAAGAAAATTGTAATTTTCTGTAATTTATTTACATACTTAAGCTTATTTATGCAATATATTTGTAAAATATTTATTTAAATAAAAAAACACTTGATTACAATTACATTTTATTTGAAAATGTTTGTTTTTGAGAAGACAAGTTATAAAACTGTAAAAAATCAGAAATTGTTTTTTACTGGCTGACAAGAATTGCTTTTATAAATGCTGGGGAATAATTTTTTTTTGTAAAAATTTTAATAAAAGTGAATATAATTTTTTAACATATTTCTATTCTTTTATAATGATTCAAGCTATTTTCTATTTTAAAAATGGAATTCAAATAAGAAATATTTTGTCCTACAATTTTTGAATAAATAGATTTACAATCAAATAATGAAAAGCATCATTTTTATATTTAAGAATCAGTTTCATATTTTATTTTTATATTTTGAATTGTTCACATAGTCATTTTTCAGCTGACATTTATAATAAATATTGTAAAGATTATCAATATATGATATATAATATTAAAATACAAGTATAATGTATATATGTAACATAGATGTAATTAAAAGGGGTTTGAACCCAGACTTTCAAGCTCCCTACAATCATCCACTTTATCCAACATATGTAATCACATACATGTGATAAAATAAATGATCTCCAATATATGTATTTCATGCTGAACCAGCACTCATCAGCAGACCTTCATCTCCCACATATATATATAATCAGTGCTTGGTTTTATATTAAGATAGAAAATCTACACACTTTAATGGACATGCTTCAATCCTCTCCATTCTCCAGCTCTTCAACTTTCAGCATTCCATCATCATATTTTAAGTGATATGAATGGCTAAAGAGTTGGAGATTGGGAAGAATTAAAGCCTGTCCATTAAAGTATGTAAATTTGCTATTTTAATATAAACTAAGCACTGATTATATATGTGTGTGTGGTAGATGATAATTTGGACCAACTGATGAGTGCTGGTTCAGCATGAAATATACATATTGGAGATCATTTATCTTTTTCACATGTGTATTGATTGTATTGGATAAAGTAGATGACTGTAGGGAACTTAAAAGTCTGGGTTCAAATCCCTTTTAATTACAATATATGATATAGAAAAAGCTTTAATAGTAAAAATAAAATATTCAAATATGAACAAAGCTGTCACTAGAATCTTTTAAATAAAAAGAGAGTTGGACCTTGAACAGCTTAATAAGATCTTAATAATGGTATTATCCATAATAAAATGTTATTTTAACATAGATGCAAACAATGTCAGCAAAAAATCAAACTTTCTTTTTAGCACTGTTAAAACAATGTTGGTTGTATACAGTAATAATATTCACCAAAAATAAATTTTAATATATATATATGAGATAAAATACTATTTACTGGTCTCATTTTTATTTAATACTATCATAAATGTAAACAACAGGTTTGTTATTATTATCATTATTTTTTATTTTATTGGATTATGTCTT
The DNA here is from genome assembly GCA_028023455.1 of Epiperipatus broadwayi. Lineage (NCBI taxonomy): Eukaryota > Metazoa > Onychophora > Udeonychophora > Euonychophora > Peripatidae > Epiperipatus > Epiperipatus broadwayi. The sequence goes on along the minus strand of JAQFVV010012393.1, from coordinate 26,870,561 downwards.
CATAATTACAATAGCATTGTTCTCTGTAAACAGAATGGTTATTATAATAAAGTATGACACTTTAGCATATGTTTTAATTATTAGACAAATTTTAAAAAGGACACATAAATTACATCAAAATGTATATTATGTTAACTAAAATCCCCATTTCCTTTTTTCTATCCCTTGTTTCAATTTAAGTAATCAATTCAAGAAAAAAATTAACATCAATGTTATTTTAATATGATTATGACAATCAATGAAATGTTCAAAATTATTACTTAGAAAGCACAAGTGTAATGTGCACATTAATAAACAGTTTATACACTATATGTATTTTTATTAATAATATTATTAAAATAATTATTCATTTTTTAATTTAAATTTTTTTATTATATCAAACATTCAAAGTTTATGGCATATTTTGGATTTGCAATCAGTTTTAAGGAATCAAGTACTCTCATTATTTAAATTAAAAGGGTATGTGCACACTCTTTTTCTTAAATTCTCTGCTAATACAATATATCTAGACTATATAGATTGGTTAGACATTAGTGTGATTAGAATTTTTATAATTTTGATGTTATCTTCAAAATAGCTAAAAGATAATCAACATTTTTTTTTTTAATTTTATCATATGTTAATGCAAATCAAAAATGCTGTAAATTATGCATCTTAATGATTAAATAATGGTATAAGATATCATTATTTTATATGTTGAGAGATTGGTAAGCTATAAACAACATTCATCAACGATTATCATTTGATTATACTGTAATAGAACCCAAATGCCTAATTATCATAATCTGCCTTAAGGCAGAGAAATTAACGTAATATACATTCCTTATGAAATCTGACTTTTCCCAAATTTAGAACTGGAAAAACAAAATCACAGAAAATAATTTTGGAAAACTATAATTTTAACAGTTAACTACATTTAAAAATTTTTAATAGTTTTACCGAATACTGAATCACTTTTGTAAAAAAAAAAAATTTAATATATTTTTAAAAAATTATGTTTTCTGGATTTCAAAGTATTAATCACAACTGATTTATAAAACTAAGTCATTTAATATGCATAGTTTAGTTCAGTGTTAAAACAGCAGACCCTGCGGTAAATGTTCTAATAATGAATGTCAGCTGATTAAAGAAAGCTACAATATCTTGTGACCTCTCAAACAGCTAACTATATAATTGTTTTTCATCAATGAAAAATATGATTGTGAAATACTATTTTACTAATTATGGATGTTTTTTTTAATATTTTAAAATATTGACTAAAAAAAAATTAAATCAATGTTTATACAAAAAAAGTATAAAAGTAAGTATAATAAATAAAAAAGAAATATATTATGCATAGATATGCTCATATATTTTATATATATGAATGTGTGTTTGCATGTTCTACCATTTATCAAATTGCTGGAGAAACGTTTAATTCTGTACTGCATTCTCGTACAATGATTTAAAAACCGTGTGGATTTATATATAAATTATTTGTTTTAATTGTTTTCTCTGAGCAGTTAGCTCATAGTTAATCGACTATATTGAATAACTAAAAATTCCAGTCAAAGTAAGTATTAAAAAAAATTGACCGTTCAAAATCTTTCGGAACTCATTCATTAATATATCCAATTAACAAGAAACTATAAAATAATATATTACGTGAATATTAAATTAGTTATTCTGATCAATTGCATTAAATAAGTCCTTATATCTATAACAAATCGTTTACCCCCCCCCCCCTCACCCTTTTCAGGAAAAGAAACCGAAGGAATGACATTCTTTTAAAAATTAAATACGGTGTAACAGCTATAAGGATTTGGGTCAGTGAGTCCACAACACAGAACAGGGTTATGCAAATAAGTATAATTATTGGGAGGCTTTTGATCAATTACAAAAAAGAAAGTCCATAGATTGAGATTGATTAGGTCTCACCAACTAATTGCTCTTCTTTCAGCCTCTTTAAAGAAAAAACTAATTTTCTCAAATTATAAAATAGACGAATAAGGTTTTCTTTAGGCAGTTCCATCTTATTTTGAATTGAAAAAAAAAATGTTAGTAAGTTGGTTGAACTATATATACGTATAAATAAGTATAAATCCATAAACTGTAATATTTATATTTTTTTAAAAAAGCCCGTTTCTCCTCTTACAAATCACGAGGTATTTTGCCTCTCTACGATTACATCAATTAACTGCTCGGTCAGTTCAGTTGTGGCATTTATTTCGACAGGGCAAATTTATTAAAACATCAATGATCTATAAGAGAACATTTATCAATAATGCTTATTTTATGTTTGTAAGAAAGTAAACACGGATTCAAATATCTTTCATTGTTTCATTTAACTACACATATCACATTTATATATATTTAAAATTCATTTCGCATATGACAACTTCATTTTTTTCTTGAGTATCTTAACGTAAAGATTTTCAGCAATTTTTTCCATGGACTACTGTTTTGTGTGTGTGTGATTTTACAGTGCGGTGATTTATAGAAATGCGTATATCGTATTTTAATTGGCCTGATTGTAATTATAGTTTTACACGTGAATGTAAAAAATTGCGCCCGGCTGAACAAAATTATTTCAGTGTACATAATATTTAGGCACATAAACAGTCAAATATCTATCAACTTTAGTTTATCAAGTATGTTATCCTGCATGGTTATGTTTGACTATTTTTATTTGTAAAATTTTCTAAATAAAAAAACATTCAATTAGCACTCCAAACAAAGTATCTTCATTCAAATATACCAAACAGAGTATACAAAATTAAAGCTTCAAACAATAAAGCATTTTGAAAAACAAGAGATGAGAGCATTTCATTATGACAGAAACTTCACACTTGCTAGAAAATTGATTAGTAAGTGTTATACTTTTTTTTTCTTCTCATGTGTCATTGCATCAGCCGGGAAGCGAACACGCTAACCCGGGACAACTGCTTGTAAAGCAGCTGTCGCTGATCTCTCGACCACCAATGCTTGACTGTTATATTTCATTTTGGTGACCAGAAAAAACCTCAAAACCAAAACAAGAAACGATCTGAGATAATACAGTATTTCAAAAATAGCAAAATGCTCTTTGAAAGTAAAATCAATTACTAAGCTAACATAAAAACAAATACAACTTTTTATCCAATGTGCACTGACAAAATAAATTGTTAAATCAAAATAAAAACATGACAAAAAAAATACCAACATAATTAAAACAATATGGATATTATGTTAAATGAAAAAAAAAAAAATGAAAATTTCAAAAGCAATATTTAGAGTTTATTAGTAATTAGAAAAAATGACAACAACAAAAATGCTAGCATAATCAAAACAGTATGGATATATATGTGCTTAAACTAAAGTATTTCACTTTTAAAATATGAAGACAGAATTGCTTAATGAAGGGATGACAGAAAAAATGTAAAAATTAATGTGCTTAACCAAAGTACAATTAATTAAAAAACAATGAATTCACAAAACGTCTATACTTGAATTTATAAACAAACAACTATGTCACAAATTTAGATAATGGTCACTTGAGACTAAATTCTTTGATTTTCTGGTTAAGATTAACTTAGAAATAGTACCTACTAAATATTTGTACAGGTATAAAAGACAGATTCAAACAATAGAAGATTGCTGCAGTCTTTGTAAATGAGAGTCCGAAACTCAATCTCACATTTTTTTCTCATGTCCCAGCTTTGACCTGATCAGGGTGGAAATACCAGTCATATTTAAGAATAAAATAAATAAATATTGGATATATGTTTAGGGAATTTGGTAAAGATTATTTTTCGAATGTACGTGCTAATGTCTTTGTTCTCTGTGCTATATGATGCACGAGATGCATATGTGTGTAGGAAAACAGTCAAAGAAGACTATTAAATTTTTTTTAGAAATAAGCTAGAAACAATAAAAGAAAGGTATAGAAAAGTTTCCAAATACAAGGTATATATAGAAATCTGATCGGGATTCTCTCAATCTTCAAAGCTATAGCACAACACACTTGCCTCATTAATAATTTGTTTTGTATTGTTTTTCGTTTAATTTGTTGTATCTAGTGTTTATGATTTAATTAATGTTGTAAAAAAGTAAACAAATATAACCAATGTTTTTGTTTTTGTCAAAGAATGAATAAAGTACCTTTGAAACATAAAAAAAACAATAAATTCACACTGTTGAAACTATTAATTGTCAGTTGATTTTCATTTAGTTAATAGGTTTTTTTATTACGTGAAAACTGGAAGGTCACATCTCAATGTGGCATTAGTAAAAAAAAAAATGGTGACAAGAAAAAACTAGTAAAGTTCATATTTCATCTTATGACGTCATGGTGTCAGAATGGCCTTTAAATATTTAAGCTGGTTTAAAAAAAAATTATACATGACTAAAAAATTGAACCAAATTTTTAAATGTTTATCAATCTTAAAATATTATAAACATTTCCATAAATAAAATCCTTACAATAATTATGTGGGAAATATTTGTTTTATGTTAATCATTTTTGATCAGAAAAAATACGTAGTATTAACTGCAAACACTTAAGCAGAGAAATTAGAAAGACTTGTCAGGATTGTCTCACGATGTGATATAGTTCAAACATTTGACATCAACATGTAAAGAGGAAAAAAAATAACAATGTTTTGTTCAAAAAATTAAATTGTTTTTTTTTTTTATTTCTACAAATGTTTATTTGTTAATTAATTTTTTTTAAAAATATGATGAAATTATTTGTTTGCTGCTATTTGTTATTTTATAATTTGTTAATTGTTTTTTTATTATTGATTTCTATTTACCTATATTTACCTCTCCATCTATGTATCTGCCTATCTATTTACCTGTCTGTATATCACTTTATCTATCTATCTATTCAACCATCATTCTATTCCCTTAATCCTCTATTTATTTAACCATCCATTCATTTATATCCATTCATTAGTCCATTATCTATCTATATAATAAACCATTCATTTTTTCACTAACTATCTATCTGCTTATTTGAGTTTCTTTCTATTGACCCATCTATCTATCTATCCAACTAACTGTCCATTAATATATCTATACATTCATCTATTTAGTCATCTGTCTAGATAGACATGTAGATAGGAAGGTAAGCAGATAGAAATATATAGATTAGTCACATAGATAGATAGATGAATGAATGAATGAATGGATATATAGATACAAAGACAGATAGATGGATGGATGTATAAATTGATAGATGGCTAAACAGATAGTCAGGTCAATGGATAGACAGTCAGACATATAAATATATATATATGAATAAATAAACAAATTGATAGTTAATAAATAGGCAGACAGACATGTATGTAGATAGATAAATAGTATGTAAGTAGATAGATTGCTAATAGATGTTTGGATAGGTAGATAGGTAGATATAATTAAATAAGTGGATGGCTAGATGGATAAATAAATAGATGGACAAAAAAAAAGATAAATACAGAGTTAGATAAATATATAGATAATACAAACATAGATATGTAGATGAATAGATAGATATCTATCCATTAATTATGTTTTTCTGTTTATTTATTTATTCGTTCAGCCATCCATTTATTTAAGTATCAATATATTTACCTACCCATTCATTTATTTATTAGCAATCTATATACCTACATACCTATCTACTTATGGGTGTCTGCCTACCTATTAATCGTTCTATCTGTTTATCCATCATGTTTGTCTGCCTATCTGTTTACCTGTCTATCTATCTGTGTCTATTTCCCTATTCATCTATCAGTCTATACATTCAGCCATTTCTCACTCTTCATCCATCTATTTTTACCTATCTACCTATATAATTGTATCAATAAATATCTATAAATTCATTCATCTATGTACCCAATCATTTTATCTCTATTGCTATCTGCTTACCTTCTTATCTATGTATCAATCTAGATAAATGGATACAAATGAATAGTTATATAGATAGATGGATGGAAAGATAAAGTCAGATATAGTTAAATAGATATATAGAGTGGATGGATATAGATAAATGAATGACAGACAGACAGACAGACAGACAGACAGACAGACAGACAGACAGACAGACAGACAGACAGACAGACAGACAGTTAGATAGATAGATAGATAGATAGATAGATAGATAGATAGATAGATAGATAGATAGATAGATAGATAGA
>JAQFVV010012393.1:24540195-24696421 GCA_028023455.1 Epiperipatus broadwayi | reverse complement strand
TTATAGTCCATTAACCACAAAGTGTAACCACTAAATTCATTTATATGTGTTTACCCTAATATTATTCATTGTATGTTAAATTTCAAATTTTTCTAGATGTAAACTTATGTAAACCATTGAGATCAATAAAGCCTTTATTGAAACGTAATAATAATAATAATAATAATAATAATAATAATAATAATAATAATAATAATAATAATAATAATAATAATAATAATAATAATAATAATAATAATAATAATAATAATAATAATAATAATAATAATAATAATAATAATAATAATAATAATAATAATAATAATAATAATAATAATAATAATAATAATAATAATAATAATAATAATAATAATAATAATAATAATAATAATAATAATAATAATAATAATAATAATAATAATAATAATAATAATAATAATAATAATAATAATAATAATAATAATAATAATAATAATAATAATAATAATAATAATAATAATAATAATAATAATAATAATAATAATAATAATAATAATAATAATAATTAGAAAATTTAGATTTTGGAACTTGGAGCCAAAATTCTTTGACTTTTTAGTTAAACTAAATCTGGAATGCCTCCCTACTCTTTATTTTTATAAATATAAAAGACAGTGCAAGAGAGTAGATGCTCAATGCACACTTTGTCGAAGAGAAATGGAAACACAAGCTCATCTATTCTTTGACTGTCAATGCTTTGACAACATATGGATAGCAATCCCTAGACTATTTAATAACACACATGTCAACATGCACTATTTATTTAAAACATTCAATAAGGGTATATATGCACAAATTCAGGCAAGCATTTTTATTCTATATGCACTATGGTGCACCAGATGTACATTCATGTATAATAATAACCCTAGAAGACACCCAAATACCTTTTCAATCAAATTGGAAAGTATTAGAGAAAGAGACAAAAAAATCACATCAGAAAAAGTCTTTCAAGACACTTGGACTTTAATGAATAAAAACCTTAGATCTTAGCACAAAGTAATAATGTCCCATTTTTGTCACCCCAGTGAGATGATGAAAATAAGACCTGAATAAACTTACATAATTTTTTCCAGTTTGAGATATTTTTTTCTGTATAGATGTACTCTAATCTAAAAAGTAACTGACCGTCCATATTATTTCTTATGTATACATAATATTTATATATATATATATATATTAGTAATTTTTTTTTAACTGACTGTCCATTTAATCTCTCTTGTATATATATATAATTTTTGTTTTTAGTAATATTTTTAATGCTCATGCACATTTTTTATGTACTCTAATTTAAGAAGTAACTAATTGTCCAATTAATTCCTTATGTATATATATCATTTGTTTTAGTAATTTTTTTTTAATGCTCATTTATATTTTTTGTATATCTCTTATGTACATGTCATTATACCACTGTTACTATAATAAATGTATCAAATTCATGTATCATACTATATGTAATAAGCTATGTAACCCTTGATTGCTTAATAAAGTTCTTTGAAAAGTAGTAGTAGTAGTAGTAGTAGTAGTAGTAGTAGTAGTAGTAGTAGTAGTAGTAGTAGTAGTAGTAGTAGTAGTAGTAGTGGTAGTAGTAGTAGTAATAATAATAATAATAATAATAATAATAATAATAATAATTTTGTCTAGAACTATTAGCACCTCATTATTTATTACATAATGATAATGCAAGCTATATAGGTCATGTGATCTGTGACTTGTTTTCATTAATATATACATCATACAACCATGAAAACATTAACTATAATATATGCATTATCAATTAGATTACATAAGGATCCAAGGAAGATTAACATTGAGAAGGGTGTAAGACAGGTTAACCAGACTAAAAATAAATAGAGACTATTTAAGTCATTTAGATTTTGCAGATGATGTAGTTGTTTTTGCAAATAATGCTCCACAGTTTTAGGAAATGTTGCAACAATTATCACATAAAAGTAGGACTAAAAGTAAACATCAAAATGACTAAAGTAATGTTTAATGGGTTTACTCAAAAGTTAAAAATAAAGATTGATTTTTATGAGTTAGAAGAAGTTAACAATTACAAATATCTTGGTCAGATTATTACCACAGATGGAAACATACTGGATGAAATTAATTATAGAATTAAACTTGGTTGGAGTGATGCTTTTGATAGAAACAACTTAATTTTAAAAGAAATATGACTATTTTTGAAAGAAAGTTTTTAATAAAGGTGTTTCACCAGTTCTTACTTATGACCCTGCGATGTGGACACTTAGCAGAAGAGCAAGAAAGAGACTTCAGACCACTCAAAAGTATGGAGAAATACATGTTAGGAGTAACAAGAAAAAATCGAAAATGAAATACATGGTAAGAGAACAAACAGGCATTACTGACGTCATTGAAAGAATTAAAAGACTGAAGTGTAGTTGGTCTAGATACATTTCTAGAAGAGATGATAATAGATGGACAGTTGAAATCTTAAACTGGATTCCAAGAGATTGTAAAAGACCCAGAAAGAGTTCATATGTGAGATGGATGGATGAAATAAGGAAGTGAGCATGGAAAAGAGAGGCTTGAGATTGGAAAAGATGGATTGAACTTCAAGAGACCTCTATTCCGCAAGGGATTGATAATGATGGATGATGATAATGATAATGAGCAATTGACTAAAAAGTTTTAAATTTTTTTAAATTTTTAAACAATGATCATCTATCTGAATTTAAAAATCATTTTACTTTTTCATTAAACATTTCAAGTCAGGTTCTAATTTCTCCAGTAGAAAAAAAAGCTTCTAATTTATTTTACGTTTTAATATATTTATTTATTTTTCGTATATTGAAAAAAAAAGAGCAGAATTTAATCAAGTCGTAAACCATAAAAATAAAGCATTGACATTATTAATCGCTTAAGATTTAATTCTAGGCAAAGATTAGCTAATTAGAAAAAAGCAATCTCTTACGTGATAACATTTTAAATACTTTTTATTTTATTCTTTTTAAGGACAGAAAGTTTTCCTATAATTTGTAAAATGACATTCCATTATATATATATAAAATCTATTTTAGAGCACATCACCAATAAATAAAGATAATAAAAATTAAATAGTATTTAGTTAAATTTACAATAAATAAATCCCCCCAAAATCAATGAATATTTAAGAAACGATCGACATCCAAAGCAGTCCACATATAAAAGTGATGAATTTAGTATTCAAGCTAGAGCGCGAATATTGCAGTTTTTTTATTTAAAATATCAACAGAATATTGGCATGATCTTTAAAGCAACAAGACTTGATTTAAACTCCTTAAATAAAATTAAAAACAAAAACACTCAGTAGTACCAAAATGTAAATCTATAAAAAAATCAACAAAGATGTCATGTAAATTATAGCAAAGCTTAACGAGAATTACTAATTATTGAAAAGTGAATAATAATATATATTTGATATAATGAAAAGCACTTTTTGTATTTCTTAATGCATTTTCAGGCAAAATTGTTATATTACATGAACAAAGCAATTTAATAATTTTTAGAAGCCTTTTTTCCCATCAAAAATTAAGTTAAAAAATATTAAATTTATATTTAAAAAATATCTGTATATAAAAAAAGTGCACATTGTATACATTCTTTATCAGGAATATCAAAAAATTTGGTCAGAATTTTTGATTTAGCGTGCATATATTAGCACTAATCATCAACTTAGAGCTAATAATAATATATATATAATCCAATGAATACTGCTAACTATATATATATATAGCTTGATACAAAGATTTTCACAGGTTTCATATATAAAAGACATATTTTGCAGGTTCATCCATGTTAAAAAATTTCAATATTAATATACCAACATTTCGACTTGATCACACAAGTCATCTACTGGGTGACTTATGTAATCAAGTGAAACATTGTCAGTATATTAATATTTTAATTTATTAACATGGATGAACATACAAAATGTCTTATATATATATATATATATATATATATATATATATATATATATATATATATATATATATATATAAAGGACTATAGACATCCACAATATTAATAACCACAATCAAGTTCAATTATGAAGTTTATATTTAAAATTGCTAAGCCAAGTTTTTGATAAAAATCACTGCATGGAAAGATTGGATTAGTAGTTTTAAATATTAACACTACAATAACATTCTTGTGGAATATGTACAGAAATAATGATAGTCTTTTGCATTCATTTTTATATCTATAAAAATAGCTTTTTGTGTTTAAATCCTTATAAGAACCTGGGTTTGAGGTGAAAGAGAATTCCCTTATACTTCATAAAATCCCAAAACAAAAGAGCTATTATAGGTTTAGAGTTTAACTTCATGATTGTCATTTAGTAAATGGTAATTTCCTAGCAACATCAAAAGATAAAAGTTATCTCTGTTTACATGGATATAATCTCTTAATTTGCTTTCTTTATTAAATTAAAAATCCATGAATATTATTCATCTCTTGATTTTTTAATAAAAAGAGATTGCTGTTTTGATGTGATTTCCATAAATATTATCACCAACTTTAGTTTTACAGAATACTACAGCATTATAACATTGATTGGTGATATAAGGCAGGTAACTAAACATTACCTTTACAATATCTGGGTTGAATTTAGCTTAAAAATGTGAGCCCACACTAATCATAAAAATAATCAAGATTTTGGAGCACCAAGAAAAAAATACAATATTATATAAATAAATAAAAAATATTAACATTTTATAAGTTGGCTATTTCCATTTTAATATTATATAAATAACAAAAAAACATTATATAAATTTTAAATTTAAAGCTGTAATAAATATCAGAATACCTAAATAAAAACAAGCAATTACTCAAAAATAATCTTGATAAAAAAAGCTTAAGTATTTTATATTAATATCTTGAGTTTTAGTAGTGACTAAATCTGATGTCTGATGGTTGCAATGACATTCTAATATAAATGTATGAAGTATAGACTCATTTAAATAAATCATTTTATAAAATTAATAATAGAAAGAATAAAATAAAATATTGATAATATAAATTACATATTCTGATTCATGTTTGAAATGAAGTCAGAGCACTAAACAATTATTTAAAGTTGTAAACAAAATAAAATAAAAATGAAAAACAAGTTAAAATGTTTTCATTAATTTAATTAAATTGAGCATGAAATTACATAAAATAATAAAATAAAAACTTTCTGTAATCCACATTTGTTTACCATATATATATATATATTAAAATTTTCAAAAAGTTTACCAAGTTCAAAATAGTTTCTATTTTGTTTAATTAAAAACCCATTCTGACTTGTTAGAAAAGTATTTTGTTGACAACTCTTTCCTTTTTACCAGCTCATTCCCTGCAATATTTTTTTGTTCATTTATTTTTATTAAATTGTGATTACTAAAGTATATAATTTCTTGTTAATTAAGCCTAACAAAAACCGAATATTTAATATGCATAGGTGCGATAGATATTTGTTTTAATGTACGATTCTGTTTAACTATATATCCCTAGGAAATTTATTTATACTGGGTGTAATTTAATATATATATATATATATATATATGAAAAACAAAACAAGTTTTATATATGTAAAAACCTGCTATCGCTTGCATTAATGATCAATAGATGGAGCTTTACCAAGACCTCCAAACAAGCGTATTTGTTTACATAAACATCAGAGTCAATATTCACTGTCTCTTTCATTTTGCTCCACCCTCAGATCAGCTGATTTCAAGCTGATTTGCTCTCATCAGTGAAGGGATAGGAGTTAGAAACTAAACCTAAATATTAACTCCAAGCATTTATGCAAAACGTTTCTATCAGTTTGCAAGCATGAATTTTTTAGACACCTAAATGTCTTCAAACTCAGCCTATCAAACTAGATAGCTATGTGGGTCTGATAACAGTTCAGTTTCTCCACATAACCAAAGCTTCTGCAATCTATATCATTGCAAGAAGACTTTAAAGGTACATTTATGAAAAACAAAACAAGTTTTATATATGTAAAAACCTGCTATCGCTTGTATTAATGATCAATATATATATATATTGTTCCCTTATTAAACTAACACTGGATATAGAGACTCTCTGGCTAACTGCATTACTACTACTTAATTCTCAATCGAGTTGTTTAAATAAATAAATAATTATTGCAATACTTTAACTAGCTAGAAAAATTAATACTTAAATAATTTATTCAATAAATTAATAAAGTCAAAACACAAATTAAATAACAAGTAACTAAGATTCAAATCAAATACCCAGTTCATTTATCATTATATTACTTTAAAATACGACTAGCTCTCTTTACTAAAAAAAATGGTTCGATAAAAATACTAAAAACATTATGAGATTCACCACAAAACATTTAGCAAAGTTTAACATTAAGAATATATCCTGAAAGATACATTCTCAATGGCATAGGAATATCACTCCTACCTACTTTTTAAAATTATCAGTAATATTCCCATGATTCACATAATATACAAAATAAATTCTAATTGACAATTACAAAATTTACAATAAATCACAAAAATAATTAATAATCTTTTATAAAATATAATAATAAATCTATCACTAAATAAAACTCTTAACACATTACCATCTTAATCTAGCTCTTCAAATTATTATTATAATCTCAGGTTCATCTTATTTTAATAATTACACATAAAATAATATAGCTAAATATAGTGAGGAATTTTACATATACTTAACTATAACCCAACAACAATAATAAACAAAATATAATAGTTCAAAACTCTTATTACAAAATATCTGTTCAATTTGCCCATCAATAAAAACACAATTAAAATTAAACATAATCGTCACTATCTTTAATAAATTCAAAATATTCTCATATTATATTATGCTTTAAAATTCTTATTATGCTTTTATGTGGCATTTTAAAAAATATCAAACTTTTAATATAATTATCATATCAGATAATTAACAAATTGGCATAGTACACTTTTCATGATTAGAAATAATAATATCTTCCACAATTATAATCTTAATATTCATAATATATCTCTTCTAGATCTTGTGCATAAATGTAAATATATAATTAATTCTTATAATGCATGTGTGTGGTTGAGAAGATCAATAATCACTTGGACATAAGAAGTAAAGAAACTCTCAAGACGTGATATAAATTTAAAACAACATTAATAAGTTTATTTTTAACAAAAACATTATTTAAATTTACAAAATATAATATTACATAATGTAAATATTCAAAAATTAAAAGACAAAAATTATTGAAAAATATTTAAACAATAAATAAAAAATATTAAATAGTTTTCACTTCAACTATTTATTATAAAATGAATATAAAATATAATACAACTCAACTGCAATACTATTTCCATTTTTTTAAACTTATGATAGTAATATTCATCATCACCATTGTCATTTCAAAATAATATTAATAACTATTCTCTTGATACATAAAATCATTCCTAAATAATAACATATATTTATAAACATATTTCAACAAAACTTTTACCTTTATTATCCAAGTAACTCGTCAATATCATCATACTGTAGTAAAAAAAAATATAACCATTAGTAAAAATATGTTCAACTTTCTAAGTTATATACTACAAAATTTCTATAATAACTCTATAACTTTATCCTACTTAATTTTATTTTATTCATTAGAATAAACAGATTATTTCAAATCTAAAATTACTTATATGTATCTTATTTATCTATATCAATTTGCCTAATATTAATCTCATTCTGATGTCACTCTCATTCATCTTTTCATAATCAAAATATGCATTTGATATTCTAGGGATCTCTTTTATTATTACTATCAGGAATATTAAATCATTCCATTATCTTTACCTTATATTAAATAAACATCATTTGTGATAAATCTTTTTCTCTTCTTGCTCTCAACAAATTCTAACAACTTTGTCTAGTCCAGCCATTCTTCGCTCAAATATTCTATAACTATAACGATTACGGTGCAAAATCCAGTATTGATAAACAGTGATTAAAGTGAGGGATATTACAAACTACAATAATTTAAACAAGTAACAAAATATCATGGTTGCAGTGCTTAAGGCCACATATTCTTGTGTCTACTTTAAATTCTTATCATAGCTTCTACCTGAACACTTACTGATCTATGGAAACAAACACTACTGGCCATACATATAGGGCTCTGTTAACTGTATTTTATTTATCAACTTACAAAGCTATATTTCACAGATAATATTTATATTCAAACATCCCTATCACTCAGAATTTCATTTTCATCCATATTACTACCCTGAACCACTATTATTTATCTTCTAAACTTGGAATACTTCCTACAACATCGCAAATAAATTCTATCAACTTGACATAAAATAATTTCTAAACTTCATTTCAAAAAACATTTAATATGATATCATGGAGGTTCAAATACTATATACTCAAATGATTTTAAACAATTTACCTTTATAACACTTTCATTCCAATACTTTTGTTTTATAAAATAATTCAGAGATCAACATATTAATTTGTAGCTAAACAGATATAGTCTAGGATAATATATTTATAATTAAAGTTGATATTTTAAAAAATATAATATACAATATGCATACTTCAGCATTTCACAAATTATCTAAATATATATCTACACCTTCATATGATGTTTTAAAAATCAATTAATATGTCATTAATAATAAAAATAATCATACCATTTGGTTTTCTTAACCTAGTACCATCATAAATAAATCACCACACATAAAATATTATTGTAGATAAATAGTCATTTATTTTAAACCTACTATTAAGGATTAATAAGATGAATCCATTCTTTTCATTGATATTTATGCATATAAAAAATTCTTAAAACAGACAAAACTCACTGTATGTATTGCCATTCATTGCAAGATAGAGTAATCAATAGATGCCAAAAGGCTTGTGCATAAAATCCCCATCTAGTGCTTACTCATCCAATATCCCCAGAGTAGTTTCTGGCTTGTGGCCTTTATCAGTGAGGAGCCTTGGATCTGAGAGCACTGCACCTAGATCTTAGGATCTAATGTAACCCTCCATCAACCACCTTTTATATCTACTTAACTATAAAACTATGAGTCTTAAATTGAAAACACCTTAATATCAATCCAAGCTCATTAGCTTATACAGTCATATAGCTCTTAACTGAGTTCAGTACCTATACATTTTGGTGTCTTTGATTCTTTGATAAACATAGCCACCATTATCCTATTAGGCAGGATTGGTTTTAAGCCAATAAACATCACATGATCACCAGTGAGTTTTGCATGTTTTAAAATCCCAATCTAGTGCCTACTCATCCAATATCCTCAGACTAGTTTCTGGCTTGTGGCCTTCATCAGTGAGGAGCCTTGGATCTGAAAGCACTGCACCTAGATCTTAGGATCTAATATAACCCTCCAGGAGCCACCTTTTTTCTCTACTTAACTACAAAACTATGAGTCTGGGGATATTGGATGAGTAGGCACTAGATGGTGATTTTATGCACAAGCCTTCTGGCATCCATTGATTACTCTAGCTTGCAGTGGGAGGTAATAAGTATAGTGAATTTTGCCTGTTTTAATAACAGTTATAAGCAACTTAAAAAATAATGATCATGTGATGTTTATTGGCTTAAAACCAATCCTACCTAATAGCATAGTTGTGGCTATGATTATTAAAGAACCAAAGACACTAAAATGTATAAATGACTATATAAACTAATGAACTTGGATTAAAAATATTAAAGTGTTTTCAAATTAAGACTCATAGTTTTGTAGTTAAGAAGAGATAAAAAGTGGCTGCTGAAGGGTTACATTAGATCCTGAGATCTATGTGCAGTGCTTTCAAATCCAAGGCTCCTCACTGACAAAGGCCACAAGCCATAAACTAGTCTGGGGATATTGGATGAGTAGGCACTAGATTGGGGATTTTATGCACAAGCCTTCTAGCATCCATTGATTACTCTAGCTTGCAATGAGTGGCAGTACATATAGTGAGATTTGCCTGTTTTAATAATAGTTATAAACAAGCATAAGAAATAGTGATCACGTGATGTTTATTGGCATATAAAAAGTTATAGGTATTTTACCTTTTCAGAAAATCCTTATCTCGAAAACAAATATTAATTCATATATTATTTTTTATATAAACAATTAATAATAAAAATAAAAAATAATAAAAATTTAAACTACTGCAAAGTTCTTGATTTGCTTACTTGCTGCTAAGTTGAAGGAAGAGAGCAGTCACCATGATAATTCAAGTTCACTTAACAGATTTTTTTTTCATCCACTCTTCGCATACTCCTGACTCTGCAAAACACAAAAATGTTATATCAATTAAAATCTTATAGAAATTTTGTCATCTTTTTCTGATAACAGTTTTTTTTTAATAAAGTTCACTCTGTTCATCAAAGGGGACATAAATTTCAGGAAAAAGTTCATAATAAAATCAATTATTTTAGCAGGTAATTTTTTTTTTTACATTTAAACATTCTCCTTGCTTGTCCATGCTTTTAATAAATCACTAAAAAATATTTTCTTTGGGAAGCACTTGTTAAACTTTATAAAAGGTTTTCTTTTTATTACTTTAAATTTTTCTACAAATAATTCTGTCACTTAAATTTTTTTTTATGTAGATAAATGCATATGGCTGATAATAAGTTTTAACACAAAATTTTTTTAATCTTAAGATTTCTTTCCCAAGTGCATATAGTTAATTGTTAGTCATTTGCAAGATTTTCATAACTTTTAGCCTTCAAATAATATTTTCTAGGAGTTAATAAGCATTTAAAAATAATATTAAGAATGGATTTCTTCTTTAGACTAACAATAAAATCTTTTTATACTAGATTTAAAATACTTTATCTTCATTTGCACATCATTCACAGACTTTAATATTCATTCATTCTTTTAAAATTAGTAGCAGATATATTATAAATAACACAGTTGCAGACAATAGATAAAAAATGCATAAATATAAAGTTCATTTTCGCTCATGGATTAGCTTGCATACATTCTTTTTTCTTTTGTTTTTTTTTTAATGAGAGGTAACCTTCCATATAATTTCTAATGATTCTCCTCCAAATAACACGGGTATAAAAATCCCATAAAAGTTTATATTTTTGAGGATTAATCATTAATATCTAATAAAATTGTCCTTTCAACATGTCCAAGCACTGATTATGTGTGTGTGGCAGATGAAGATCTGCAACCTTGATAATCGTGAAATACCTATGTGTGTGGACATGTGTATCAGTTGTATAAAATAAAGTGGGTAACTGAAGGGAAATTGAATTTCTGTGTTCAATTCTCCTAAAATTAAATAATGTAGAATTTCAAAGAACCTTTTTTGATTTTTAATTGACAGATTTGTTTTGGAATTTTTCTTAGTATACTTTGTCTTTAATAATTACTTTTTTTTTATTGGCTTTTTAAAAAGTGAGAAGTGGGAGCAAAGAAGGGTGAAGATGATGAATTGACTGTGATAAAAACAATAACATTCAATAGACTTTATAAATCAAATTAAATAATGAACTGGCTGGCTTTGAAATAATAACAAATAATTCAACAAAAAAAAAAAAGAATTAAAATGAAAACTTCTTTGTTAATTCTTTGAATTGTCACTGCCTCCGATAATTGTTTACTTTTTGATTTCACAAAAAATCTCAAAAATCAAAGTTCCACTTTCATTATGAACCAATTAATTTATTGATAGTATGCAAGGATTATGCAAAATTGCTCTAAACTCCCTGTACCTTTCTTTTCTCCATCATAGATGATCTGAAGTTGTTTCTAAATGAACATAAGAATATTTTTAAGTTATAGTCCAAGGAAGATACACCCCTTCACAAAGTGTTAAAAGTGGATAGAAACCAGACCCTACATTATGTGAGAGTGATGTAGTAAAAGTTATTAAACTGTCAACATGGGCAGGGAATTCAGGTGTTGATACTTCTATAATATTATTAGTGATAAAAGATGGATTCCATGTTGGAAGGTATCATGCTTCTATGAATTCGAATCCAGAGTTATTTTTATCTTTTTAGTACTAGATATTTACTACAAAAAACAATATTATATTCTATAATAATCTTTCCATATTAACAAATCTAATTAAAACTACAGAAATACAAGGTTAAGCTTAGATTGTGACCAAAAAAGAATTAAAATGAAGGCTTAAGCAAATAAAAGATGGTATGTGTGTAATCTATATACTAATATTATATATTTAGTTATAAAAATATATTAAGTAATTATAGTATTTAAAATAGAGAAATATTTAAAATGATTTAATGAAAATAGCAGATACGAAACGTAATTTAGTTGTAAAAATTTAATTATTTCGTATTTCATCAATTGATCTAGAAATCACCTAATTAGACCTTATTATGAGACAATGACAATACAATGAAAATTATTTATCCATGTAAACATTCCTTAAATTTTAATATCAGTAAATAGTAAAAAAAAAAAGCTAGCTCAAAATATCATTGTCATATAATTTGTTTTTGTTAAAAACGTTATTTCCTACTATAAATTTTTTTTTTTCCAAGTTAATGTATATATATAGTATTTAAAATAAATAAATAAATATTATAAAAAATATTTAATAAAGTTAAACTAAAAATATATATGAAATGTAAAAATTATATAAGCACATTATTAGTTTCTTCTAAGACTAAATATTATTTGATCACCAAATAACGTACTTTTAGTCCACAAAAATTTCGTTTCAATAGATAAAATAGATATCGGATCTTATTATCCTCCTTTCCATTATCTCTTCTCTAATTTCAGAAAAAATATTATTTTACAGCAAGCTCTTCTATTCATAAATATAATCGCTAAAAACTGCATTAAAAATAAACTAGATTTAAAAATTTAAATGCTTTTTAAAACAAACAAACAAAAAAATAAATCAAAAGACTACTTTAATTCAAATGTTGAACTTTTGTATATTTATAGATATTGTAAATATTTGCCTTCTAAAAATAGCAATTGTCTTGACTACAATTATTGATTTAGTGTCAGTAAAACATTAACGCTAAAAAATATGCACATCAAAATATTTATTTTTATTAATAATATTACTATTGAATAATTTATTATTAAATAAAGGTGTATGTATATACACATTTCACACGACAGTTTGGAAGATGCATATATATACTCAGAGCTTCACATTAACATTTTTGGCATTCTACGAACGAACATTTGACAATCTTTTATATTTTCATTAACAAATGAACAGTAGAAGATTTGCTTCCAAACAATTTTCAAGAGTAAATCTTGCAATGTGGCGCATTGCATTCTTTCTAATTAATTGTCACCCCAGACAATTACTTCCTTGGTTATTCTATCACTATGATTTATGTACAGTTATATAATATATAGATAAAACATATAATATATAGAATTAAATTTGAATAGAGTAATTTGAGGAAATATCTTAATATTAAAAGGAAGAATATCTATGGGCTTGAAAAGAAAGGTTTTAATAAATATATTTTACCAGTAATTTACTTGTAAATCTAATATTAGGACCCCTAGTATAAAAAAATACTTTAATAATTCTTGACAACACAGTAAAAATAGATTTTATTTAAACAGGCAAAACTCTTCATATAGTAGTGCCATTCAGTGCAAGCCAGAGTAATCAATGGATGCCAGAAGGCTTGTGCATAAAATCCCTATCTAGTGCCTACTCATCCAATATCCTCAGACTGGTTTCTGGCTTGTAGCCTTCGTCAGTGAGGAGCATTGCATCTGAGAGCACTAGTCTATGGATATTGGATGAGTAGGCACTAGATAGAGATTTTATGCACAAGCCTTCTGGCATCCATTGATTACTCTGGCTTGCACTGAGTGGCACTACTATATGGAGAGTTTTTCCTGTTTTAATAACAGTTATGAGCAAGCATAAGAAATGGTGATCATGTGATGTTTAGTGGTTTAAAGATAGATTTTATATTAAAAGAGGAATTAAAAACAAAATACATTGGTAAAGGAATAAATATAGATCATTGACATCATTGAAACAAGTAAAAGCCTGAAATAAAATGGATTGAACATGTCACTAATAAACTACAATAAATGAGTAATTGAATACTAAATTGGATTCCAAAAGTTTGTAAATAAAACTTAGAAAGGTTCTATATTTTAAATAAAGGGATGAGACAAAGATGTTTGTTGAGTGATTAAAAAAAAGTTATAAATAGAAAATATTGACTTTAACTTGAAGAAACTTTATCCTGCAATAAATTAGTAGTAGTCGAAAATAATGATGAATAGTGCTTGTCATTTAGAAATAATTCAAGTATCTTTCTATGATGTAGCAATTAATCAAAAGTACCCCTAATTCACAATTCAACCAGACTAGCCAAGAAAATAAATTCTAAAACACTACTAATGGGTTCATTGCTACTGCAGTTAGCTTATTTAAAAGTTCTTTTAATATTAAGGTTGGATTGGAGATAAATGGAATTGTGGGTAGTGTTTAGTTTATATATGTTGTTATTTCATAGTTCTTTACACTTGAGAAGGCTGGTTGTAGGAATAAAACTATTGGTAGTGTTTCAGAATTTATTTTCTTGGCTAGTCTGCTTGAATTGTAAATTTGTGATAATTTTGATTATTTATTGACTAGTTTAGCTTTATGCTTTTAATGTTGTAATTATACAAAAATACTTTACTTTGAAACAATTGAAAATTGTGTAGTTTTTCTTACAGCACACACATGATTTTGCCTAAAACAATAAGAAAATTTTAACAGACCTCATATAATACATATACTTTTAATCTCTTTTTTAAAAAAATAATTTCATAAAACCTGCTTAATCTAATGAGAAATAAAAATGTAAAAAAAAAATTAAACATGTTTATTAAAAGTATTTTTTAAAATTAAAATAATCATGTATTAAATGATACTGTTTTTCATTTGTATTTTATTATTATTAAAAAGTCTATGATTATTAATTTTCTTTTTTATTTATTTCATTAAGCATTTTTATTGTGTATGTGCATTAGCTAATTGTCATAACTGTTTTTATGCAAATAATCATTTTTATTTTTTATTTTTCTTAGATTACAAACAAAATTATTCTGGTAAATTTATAGTCTAAAATTTTAAATAATTTAAAAAAAAAAAACATTTTTCCATTTTTAAAAATAAATGTTATTTTTATGAGTTTTTTTTTTTTTTACTTAAACAAAAATCAATATAAATAGCATTAAAATCAGACTAATTTTTTATCAACTTAATATTCTTCTTAAATTAATTTTCTACTTATACTTAAGAGAGATTTTATTGGAACAAATTGAACAAAATAAATCAAGCAGATTTAAAAAATCAATGAATGATTTTAAAAATATAAAATCTGTATATAAGCTGTCAAATATCTTTTTTAATATATTTTTATTGTCTATTTAAAAATATTATTATAGCTACCAAATTGGTAAACTTTTGTTCTTGCTTATTTTTAATAAATAAAATTTTATTCTTTCTAAAATGTTTGTAGATTTCAAATTATTCTTAGACTATTAATCTTACAAATAAAAAATAATCTTAAATTTAATGTAATAACATTAAAAATAAACAAAAATAAATAAATAAAACAAGAACCAGAACAAAGAATTCCATTTTAGGGATTGCAACAAAGCAAATAATTTTGAAATAAATAAAGCTTAATAAGCCATCAAATTTAAGTAAATATTATATGTTAGGATAAAGAATACATTCAAATAGTTAAAATAATTTTTAAAACTTAAAAATTCAATTTATAATTTAAAAAAAAATTAAATAGTATTTATGATCTAAGAAATTATCTATTTCTACTATAACTTTCTGTTTTACTTGACTACTTTTGCACATGACTTTAAAAATAAATTTTCAGTACACTAACAATTTAAATATTACACATTCATTGAAATATTTACTGAGGCAATAAACCTCAAGAATGTGCACATGAAAATGTGAAGGTAGGGACCTCTACAGGTCCCTATCTTCACATTTTCAAGCACACATTCTCGAGGTTTATTGCCTTAGTAAATATTACTTACATTCAATGCGCGTTAAATAAATTTATAATTATATTCATTGAAAACAAATAATAAATTTAATTTTATATAGACAAATAAATAAATTATACTGTAAACTTACAAATTTTAATTTTCAAATCTTAAACAAAAGTGATGGTTGTGAAACATAATGGCTACTTAATGCCTAATGAAAAACCTTCTTTACATGAATATTTATCTCTGTTTTCAATTAACTTAAAACTGCAACTTTTTAATACAATCACTGGATGCTATAGACAACCAATTATTTTTATTATTATCAATGAATATAATAATTAAATGCTATGGAATATCTATAACTGAGTCACTTTAGGTCTGATTGCAGCAACATTTAATAATACCCTACAATAGAATGTTTGTTAAACAGAAAGTATTTTTTATATAAATTACTACTAGTTAAACAAAATAATACATCTTATAATGAAATATAAAGACTTTTAACTATAATTATTACTTTTAATAAAAGGTCAGTTTCTAAAAGTTATATTTTTGAAAAAGTATATATATATATATATATATATACTATGAAAATACAATATCAAACAATACCAAAAATTACCATCTGTTTGTTGTCAAGGCAACATTTTTTGTTGTAATAAAGGTGGTTACCCACTTGTATTTATGGTTTAATTTGTTTATATCGATATGACAATTGATTGAAAGGGATTAAAATTTATAATTCAAAAAAGTTTAAATAAACCTTATGCTCCTATAAGTTGCCTTTTTATTATATAAAATTGTATAGAAACATAAATATCATAGATAATCAAACTGTTTATAGTATTTTTTCAAATTTCCAGACAGTCAGATGTGTTTTCAGTTAACATATTACAAATCATTAAAATATAGTTATTTGTCTAATATTAGACAATTATTTTGCATTATAAACCTAGTGTCATTTTAATCATAGATCTTTAATTTGAATAATATTTAAAAAAAAAAGTAAAAATAGCTTCTGAATATAAGTGCAAAGAAATGAAGAAAAATAGGAAGAAAATAGACTGAGGATTAATGTGGGGTACTACCATCAATATTTCAGCTTCGATTGCATTTTCTATGAAAATTAACTTTTAAGGTCATATTTTTTTGAAAAAAATTGAGTGTATTTAAAAATAGATATTCAAATCTAATTTTTTACTATATATTTTTAAAAAATGAAATGTTATAAAAATATAAATATTTTATACATTTTTAAATAAAATAAAAATTTTGAACATATATTTCTTTAATTGGTAAAATAATAAAGATTATATTTTTAAAAAGTTAAAAATAGTAAAAATAAATAACTAATATTATAATTCTATGAAATAATAAATATTAAGTATAATTAGAGTTACAAAAATATACTTAACTTGTTTTTAATACATTAAAGATCAGCCTTTTCAAGCTATTGTGCATGCGCTTTTTATGAGTGTTAATAATAAATGAATACTTTCATTCCCAACACGAGATATAGTATTTATGAAATTGTATCAAAAAACGTTATTTTAATATGTCTGATAGTAAAAAAAGCTGTACTAAAATAAAATTGAAAAATTATACTGGTAAACTATTTTTATGAACAATTTCACATCTTTCTAAAAATGTAAGTAAAATTTAAAAGTTTTATAAAATAAATATATAAATTAGAAATTAAATAAAAACATTAATGTTTAACTTTTTGCCGGTGAAGTAGCCATATTGAATATTTAAAAAATTATGTTAGGCCACAGATTTTATCATGACTTAAGTTTTTATTATTCAAAAATGACATAATATGTATTGTTTTATACATAGAACACCAAAGAATGTAATTAAACTGAAAAAAAATACAGTCATTGATATTCAAAGTAATGAAAAAAGAATAAAAGTTAATATTTCCAATAGTTATTTTCATTTTATTTCATAAATTCAAAATTATCATGCATACAGCTTAAAATTATATTTTTGTTAGTAGGTTAGTTTGATTCATCATAAAATTTATAAAAAATTAGTATATAATAACACTTATCTAAGGTAATCTATCATGTGAAAACTTTGTAGAATAAAGATATTAGTACCTTTTATTTTTCCTAGTAGCCCTTCAAAATGTATTTCCAAACAGGGGTTTGCAATGAATATGTTATCCCTAATAACATTCCTTATAACAAGTAGTTAATATTGATTAATAGTTAGTATAATTTGAATATTATAATAAAGAACTTCAATACAGTTTGTAATTTATTAAAATGTACTACTGAAATAGTCACTACATACAAAATAAAATAAAAAAATAAAATGTGAATGAAATACTAAATTCATTATAGAGTTAAGCTTGAAGTACATAAGTTAGTAGTTTAGAGTCAGTATGATGTTGTATTACTTATCCTATCTTTATAGGTTTTGAGAGCTTATATTGCTTCATGCTACTATGACCATAAAATTAGTAATAGCTTCATCAGCTGCCACCTATACAGTTTCAAGCTCATTTGCATATGTGTACAATAAATCACATCAGTCTTTATTCATAAAGCTATGAGTATGAGATTTAAATACTAAATCTTGAAAGCACTAAGCAGGCGTATTAAACATTATAGTATAATTACAGCTTCACTAATGCATGCGAAAAAAATCACATATTTATAATTGCAGTAATCTATAATTAGTCTAAGTTTATATATATATACTGTCAAAATCTTTACTTTTAGCATTTGCATATTTTTATTATTATTAAAATGCAGACAATGCATTAGAGAAAAATCTAAACTGGGTTATAATATTTGCAAAATATGTTTATCTTTATCTCATATCACCTAATTCAAATACTGGATCCAAATCCACATCATATCAAAAAATGCAGATAATTTGCCATATAAATTTATACAATCACAAGTTATTTTTTATCTAACATAAATTCAAATAATAATTTAAAAATATATAAAAATGAAATAATAAGCAAAAAATATATAAAAATAAAATAAATAAAAAAATATATAAAAATAATTATTTACCATCGAGCCCTCACAAAGTTGTCTTCTAAATACATTGGTCAAAAATTGTATTTTTTCCAATGTAATTTTAACAGTGAATATTTTTCCATTATAATGATGAATATTCTTTCATAACTAGCAAAAAATGAGAAAAAGACAAAAAAGTCAATCACAAAAATTATCCTAAAATTGTCAATTTTTATGATAGAAAAATAGAAATTACATTTTCTGAAACATAAAAAAAAGACAGATCTGATGATGTAAAATGCACATGTGTAGACCACATAATTCTCCCACAATTCTAAACTGAAACTGGATATTGCAAATTCAAAAATTCTATAGCACTGTGTTTGCATGTAATAACAAACTAGTTAAGCAGGTAATAAACAATATTCTTTTGGGAGAAAAAACATTTTTGAGCAAATTTGAAAATTTATTTATTTGTTAAAAAAATTGTTTTTCAAAACTAGTCCTTTTATATTATGACTTTAGTTTTTCTTGTTATAAGCTTTCAACTTTAATTTTAGTATTTATTATATATCAAAACATAATAAATTTGAGTCCTTTTGATAGATATTTTTGTTTAGAAATGAAATAAAATTTAAAATATTACATTTGAATTTCACAATTATTTTAAAATTTAGATTTTAATCAAAATAAAACATCATTCCCACATTCAGCAGTCAATTGATTTCAGAAAATAAACAATATCTTTTTTATTTAACATTTTTTTTTAAAATGGAAATAAATAAATACCAATATCTGATTGATCTATTAAATTGCACTTTAAAAGTTTAAATTTTTTATTAATTTTTACAATATTGAAATATATTGTAACAGATTGTCAATGATATTATGTTAGTAAACAGCTCATAATTGGTTTCTGTAATTTGCATTGTTAAAGTTATGCAAAAAATATAACCTTGTACAACACGGTCCCCCAAAATAACAAGAATTTTGTAATAAAATATTGTTTATTTACTTTTAGGTGTTATAAATTGAATATCCTTAAAAGCACTGTTCGTTTGGTACAGAGCATCAGTCCAAATGAGTTTAACACTTTTTGAAGTAGTCCTGAAACTCTGCAAAGTGATGACTTTTAATGCATCTGGCATTTTTTTATCTGCTTCCTAGTCCACAAAACTTTTTTGAGGCTTTTTATCATTCAGGAGAATAAAAAGAAGTTACACAAAGTGAGATTGGATAAATATAACTGATATATAAGCTGGATCATGCTGTTTTTAATTAAAAATTGTACCATATTCAAAACCTTGTGCATTGCCAGGATAAATCTTGCACTCACCTCTTCATCACAAATTGGGATGTTTTGTTTTACTGCATCACACAAACATTTTATGATTTGTAGATAAAATGTCTGATCATTATGAATGAATAATGGTGTTTACATACAAAATGAAATCAGCATTGTCTGGGTGTTGGGTGTTGGACTTCACTCACCATTCTTTTTTGGGGATGTGGAAATTTGACACTTCAATCAAGTCACCCATCAACTTATATTATCTCCAGAGCAGTTTGCATGTAAGCTGTTTTATGCATTATAAATGATTCCTCTGCAATTTTTCCTAACAAAAAATAAAATTTCACATTGTTGGAACTTTTCAGCCATTACAAAAAATGATAAATAAATGAGATACATTTAAAAAACATTTACTATAATGCAACACAACTTTGTTTGATGACGACAACTGACAGACTAATTCATGAAAAGAGGGGGGATCCCTGCAAAAGTCATCTAGTGGTAGAAGTATACACTATTGCATAGTGCTGGTTCTTTTTAGGTATTTTAAAAATAAAGCATCTACATACAAAATTAATAGTAATATAATATATTCTTGATTTTTAATAATTATTACACAATTATTATGCTAAAGCAATCATCAATTTTAAGATACCTTCCAAAATAAAATTAAGTTTTTAGTTATTCAAAATATTTTCTCAAAGTAGTATTGCAAAGTTTGAGATTTCTGAGAAATAATGTAAGGCTATCAATGGAGAATTTAAGTCTTTCATGCTGCTACATTTTTAATTATTCTGACATCTTTAGAATGTTTTGGCATTAAAATATTAGAATAAATGTTTGTGAATTTTAATGGTAGAAAAAAAAGTTAGCAAAATTTCCCAGTAGATGGTTATACATGCAAATTGAATTTTTTGATTTCTCATACAAGATCCATTATCTGACTAATAGAAAATATCAAATATATATTTTAAATAATTCTTAAAAAAAAAAAAATTTTTTTTTATTATTTGCTATTTTTATAGTAGTGACTCTATTCATAAATTAAAAAATAAAGTAAATATCACTATAATTATTATGTAAACTGGGCACTGATTATATATATATATATATATATATATATATATGGGAGATGATGATTTGGACCAACTGATGAATGCTGATTTAGACATGAAATATGCATATTGGAGATTATTTATTTTTTTCAGATGTATGTGGTCATGTGTATCGGTTGTATAAAATGGAGAGAATGACTGAAGGGGGGTTGAATGTCTGGGTTCAAATCCCCTCTAAAGACTTATTAATAAATATTAATCATAATTAAAATTTTAAACAAATTATTTATATATTTTTTGTCAAATTGCATAAAAAAAACAGAAATAAATTTAAATCATCTCTCAAAAACCACTAATCATTAAAAAAATGTTTAAAATTATAAATGCAATTTTTTTTGCTTTTAGGAAGTTTCATTTCTTGATAAAAAATATAATTAAAGTTAAAAAGTTTTTTTAAAGAGAATATATTACAATATGAGTCAAACAAGAGTGTCAATGAAGAATGCATGGATTTCTGTATAATATAATTTTAATGATTTCCCGTTGTCAATAACATTTCTGAAGTAAATATTAACCGAATATTATCTAATCATGATTCTCTATAAGTTTAATTTTAATAATTTTGTATTTTGCATGGTATTTTAAACTTTAAGCCTTATATTGGATGCTAAAATATATAAAAAATTATTAATAATATTTTTGAACCATAACTCCAGATGATGATTTACGAGTATATCTTGAATATCTTGACTAATAAAAAATAAATAAAAATAAAATACTTGAATATTAATATTAGACCTAAACATTTATAGAAATATAAGTAGTTCAAGTTGAATTGTCTTATTTTAATCCTAATATGAGACAATATAATTTATTATAAAAATTAAAATGTTTGTAAATATTGATAGTTAAAAAAAAGAGATAAACAACCAGCAATAAATCAGAATGACTTATTGACCACAGTTAGGAATATGTTATTGAAAAATGTGAAAAATCAAATAAAGAATTTATTCTGGAGAAAATTATTTATACAATTTGAAATTGCCAGCAATAACTCAGAAGCATCTAGCAATAATTATTATATTATTTAAGATGAAATAGAGAGTCATCTATATTAATTATAATAAGAAAAAAGATAAAAGTGTTTACATAGTTTACTAGAGGTGAGAAACTTCTCAACATCTTCTAGAGACAGAAAAAAAAGAAATATTCAAAATGATTTCCAATTGTTGGGTTTGTGAAGTTTTAAGAGATTTTTTATTCTCATTTTATTTCTTAGCTAAGATATTCATTTTCTGGTCAATACTGAATGCCATGTGTTATGTATAATAGAATTAAAAGAAGGATTACTGCAAAATTAAGTATATTTTATAAATAGCAATTATAGTATAATTCTACTGCTGCCAAATATTGGAATCATTGTAAAATATTAGTAATTATTTCATCAAATATTTTTGATAGGTTATAACTATCTAAAAATAATCCCTATTAGTGCAGTTGTAACACATTCATTTGCCATGCCCTTGTGCAATTTGAAATAAAATTTGAGTTTGTAAAATCTTAAGATGAAAAAATAAATCCAAACCTTTTTTTAATGTGGCTCAAATAGCATTATCTAAAAACAGTTAAAGTGTGAAACACAATAACCAGTATATCTGCAATTGGAGTACTTATGACCATTATATGCTACTATATGTACATATATCATGATGTAAGTCTGAAAAATATTACTTTATACAGTTAGCAATAGTATTATTTTAGTTGTAATAAATTTCAATGGATATGTAAATAATGATACCAGGGAATGAATTATGTGCCAATTATTACTCTAATTTATTACTCTAATTTTACTGACCTAAAAGATTTAAAACTACTATTTAGTCTTAAACTTATTCTTCAGATGAAAAATTAAGACATGTATAACATAAATATTTAACTAACAATAACAATATATTCGGTTATTAAATTGGGGGCGGGGGCAGCACGTGAAATAATTTTAAAATACCATCATGATAATTTTGGAGCAATAAAATTTCTAACAAATTATAGTAATAAATATTATCACGTAAATTATACACACGCGTATATTTATTTAATTATTTATTTATTATCACGTAATATAAATAATCCCAGCATCACTATTATGTGTTTTTTGAATGATTTTAGACAGACAGTAATTCTATAATTTACAGTTTCAGCTAGACCAGTCAGTATTAAATATTAATAAATCAAGTTTTATAAAGTATATATTCTGGTTCACATTTTATTAATGAATTTAAGAAATAAATAACATTATTATCTTAAACACAATAATTTAAAAATAATTCATGATTATTGTTTCATATTAAATATTGAACAAGAGATTATACAATAATTATGATAAAGTAGTTTCTATCGCGTTTCTAAAAGAACATGGCAAATCATAAAATGTTTTTTGTAAAAAACTTAATACATATATTAATTTGCGTACACACACACACACACATATATATATATATAATTAAAAGGGACATGAAGTCAGACTTTTGAGCTCTTCTTACTATACACTCAATCTTATATAACTGATATACATGATCATGATCACATATATGTGAAAAAGATAAATGATCTCCAATATACGTATTTCGTCTAAATCACCATCTCCCACACATATATACAATGAGTACCCATTTTATATTAAGATAACAAATCTTCAAACTTTAATGAACAAGCTTCAATCTTCTCCACATTCCAATTCTTCAGCCATCCATATCATTGCAAATTCGATGATGAAACACTCAAAGCCCCCCATGGATACCAATATTATTGTCATATCCATGTTGACTTTTAAGTCACTCTGATCTCTCACATATAGGAGACTTTAAGTCACTCTGATCTCTCTCATATAGGACTTTAATATATCCAATTTAAATGCCCAGAAAAGGGTATGACATCAACAGGAACTTTGAGTGTTTCATCATCAGATTTTCAATGATATGGATGGCTGAAGAGTTGGATTGTGAAAAATATTGAAGTTTGTCCATTAAAGTTTGAAAATTTGCAATCTTAATATCAACTGAGCATTGACAATATATATGTGTGGGAGATGGTGATTTGGCCCAAATGATAGATGCTGATTCTGCATGAAATATGTATATTGAAGGCCATATATTTTTTCACATGTATGCAGTCATGCATATCAATTGTATAAGATTGAGTGTGTAGCTGTAAAGATTTTGAACATCTGAGCTCAAGTCCCTTCTAATTATATTAAATTTAGTATAGACAATATACCTATATTTGGATAATACATATTCAGCCTGTATTTTGCCCATTCCTTTTCTGAGCATGTAAATGGACATATTAAAGTACTATTTGTGGGGGATAAGGATGACTTAAAAATCAACATGGATATGACAATAATATTGGCATCAGCAGGGAATTTGAGTATTCCATCATCACATTTTCAATGATATGGATGGCTGAAGAATTGGAGTTTGGAAAAGATTAAAGCTTTACTATTGAAGAATTACTATCTTAATATAAATTGAGCACTGATTGTATATATGTGTGGGAGATAGTGATCTGGATCAACTGATGAATGCTTGTTCAGTACGAAATACATATATTGGAAATTATTTATATTTTTCACATGTATGTTGTCATGTGTACCAGTTGTATAAGATGGAGTATATAGCTATAAAAACTTGAAAGTCTGAGTTCAAGTCTTTTCTAATTACATTAAGTTTAGTATAGTCATATACTTATATTTGAATATTATATATATATATGTGTGTGTGTTAAAACGAAGATTTGCACGGGTTAAATATATAAAATACATATTTTGCGGGTTCATCCGTGTTAAAAACTTTTAATATTAATATACTGACGTTTCGACCTTGTCACACAAGTCATCCACAGAGTTATTGTTAAAAACTTTTAATATTAATATACTGACGTTTCGACTTGGTCACATGACTTGTGTGACCAAGTCGAAACGTCAGTATATTAATATTAAAAGTTTTTAACACGGATGAACCCGCAAAATATGTATTTTATATATATAATACTATTAACAATAGCATACTTGATCATTATTCGGTGATAATTCGCTGATGATAATCTCCTTAAAATAATTTAATTTGACATTATTCCTATATAGATGTATATTAAACTTAAATAGACTCAAATATATAAAGCTTCATTATGAAATACAAATACATAAGAAATATATAAAATAATATTGTTTTATATAAATTTGAAATTTTTAACAAAAAAATTTTTTTTTCTCTATTTCTCTTTTATTTATATATATATACTTTAAAAATATTTTTTTATTCGTTTTCTTCAAATGTTTTCTGATTTCATCCGTCCATCTTCTTTACGGTTGCTCTACTGATGTTAATCTTATTTTTCAATTAAATAAATTCTTAAACTTTGTATTGTTGTTAATTCTCTGGAGTAGCCAAATTATCTGAGTTATTATTTTTTTATTACTTGCAACATCTGGGGCAGATAGACATAATTAAAATATTATGTTATAACAACTGCAAAATAAAGTGTTTTTATTTAAATAAATTAATTTCGAAGAAGTTTTTTAAAAAAAAATTCAATTATTTACAGAGAGAAATATCACAGGTATAGCAAATTTTTAAAAATTAATTTATATTTACTACCTTTATATAAGGGATTTGAACTCAGACTTTAAAGCACCCTTCAACTATCTACACTATCTCATATAACTGATACACTTGACCACACACATGTGGAAAAGATAAAAAATCATCAATATATGTATTTCGTTCTAAACCAGCACTCATCAGTTGGTCCAGACTATCATCTCTCACACACATATATAATCAGTGCTCAGTTCATATTACGATAGCAAATCTTCACACTTTAATGGACAGGCTTCAATCTACTCCAATGTCCAACTTTTCAGCCATCCATATCATTGAAAATCTGATGATAAAAAGCCTAAATTCCATGCTGATGCCAACATTATTGTGATACCCATGTTGACCTCAAGTCACTCTAACCCTTCATGTATAGGACATTATCCATTAAATACATAGAAGAAGGATGGGCAGGATACAAACTTTATATGTCAATATTTGAAAAACAGGCACTCTTCACAAACCTGGAGCTTAATTGTAAATATAAGGGATTTGAACTCAGACCTTCAAGCACCCTTCAATTATCCACACTATCTCATACAACTGATACATGTGACCACACACATGTAGAAAAGATAAATAACCACCAATATACATATTTCATGCTAAACTGGCTCTCATCAGTTGGTCCAGATTATCATCTTTCACACATATATATATAATCAGTGCTCAGTTCATATTAAGTGTGAAGATTTGCTATCTTAATATGAACTGAGTACTGATTATATATATGTGTGAGACATGATAATCTGGACCAACTGATGAGTGCTGATTTAGCATGAAATACATATATTGGTGATTATTTATCTTTTCTACATGTGTGTGATCATGTGTATCAGTTGTATGAGATCGTGTGGATAGTTGAAGGGTGCTTGAAAATCTGAGTTCAAATCCCTTATATTTAAAATTAATCTCCAGGTTTGTGAAGAGTATCTGGTTTTCAAATATTTATTTACTACCTTTGTAATTAAACTATCTAATAAACAAAATGTTTATTAATTTTAGTTCTAAATAATGAAAATGTTAGAATAAATTGGTAAAAGAGTGAGCCAATTATTCAAAATTACTATCAATGGTGATAGAATTCTATTGCTTAGGGTGTATCCTCGAGTGCCTTATTCCTCAATTAAAATATGTGGCAAAACAATAAAGCAACTTTAAATAGTTCATCTTAGATAAAGTTTTTTCACCTTCTTTTTACTAAATAAAATTGAAGAAATAATTACTCTCTTATTGTTAACTGTTAGCCTTGAGAATTTTAATGTTATATTTTTTTATTGTAATTACTTTTCAGTTATTATGAATAATTGAATAGTTATACTGTATAATGGTAAAGTTGCAGACTAAAAAAGACAGTTGGATTAACTCTTAGCTGAGCAAAGTAGAAAAAAATATTGAATTTAGTTCATTATGCTTCAAACTAAAGTGTTTTAATATCATGTAATCTTTTGACCAAGAACCATGCAATAATTTTTTATTGAAAAGTTCAATTGAAATAAAAATCCAGATTTTTAACAATCCTTTACTCTCTGTAAAAAAAGATTCAAATTTACACACTTTTGAGGTATAGAGTTTAGGAAATGTATTAAAAGTTTGCCTTTTAAGCTATACCTATATGCGCACACATTCATAAAATAGTCATTAAATAGTTCTCTATATCTATTTGTTATTATTAATAATTCCTCGGCCGAAAAATAAAAAGTAATAAATATTTTTAGTTATATACTGATAATAGATTTTATTTTGAAATTAAAATGAGAACATTAAGTTTTGTTAATGATTTGTTTTTATGTATATATTCTTGATGCTTTTTCAATTATCCTGTTTTTTTCTTCCCTTTTTTTTTTTTAATTTATTCTTTTTTTTAGTTAGTTTTTGCTAGTTTTTTTTTTTTAACTTTTTGAGTTTTTTTTTTATTCTTTATTACTCTTTGCGAAAATAATCACTCTTTCTTTAGAGACTCATTAAGAACTACTGGTTTAAAAAAATATAGTTAAAAATTCGCTGCTTTTACTTTTGTAAAAAAAAATAACTTGAACATTTACTGTTATTTGGCTGTTATGAACAACAGTAATATTTTTAAAGCAGTCGTGAATTCAAATTTTTTTTATATAATTTTAAGTATATATTGTTTTTCTAATCATTTTGTATATTAAGAGACTATTTCTATATATTATTTTTCTTTTTGCTTAACTAATATTATTAGTAATATTAATTTATTGCACCAGAAAAAGTTCCCATGAGTGATATCAGTGATATTTAATTAAAAACAAAAAGTAAAGCAGGTGTTAGAAAGTAATTCTTCTTAATTGATTCATTTACGAAATATTTATTTTTTTAAATCTTAGATGTTACGTAATGTCATTTTTACAAATGTTTATTTAATTACATAATTTATTGTCAACCTGATCAAATTGATTTCGATAGCATATTCGGAAAAGTACAACAATTATATTTCAGTCATTAGATGATTGCTATCCTAGAATAAAAACTGTACTGCCATGCAGATATTTTTGGACTTTAACTATCTATAATGTTAGTCTTGGATATTTGTCTTGAATTGTATGAGGGGAATGGGGTAGATGGGGTTGCTTTTGAATGTGCAAGTATTTAAATATGGTACTTTTCTCTGATGAAGTCTGTAGTTGAATACAGAACTTAGAATTAAGTTGTTTCCCATACTTGAAGTCCAGCATTTCTATTGCAGTCATAAGTAAAATCATGCTCAAACCGTATTTGAAGAAATAATTCTAAAGACTATCCAAAGAAAGGTTACTTTTCTTAAGGGAATCATCTTTGCAATCAGCTACTACTGTATTAAAAACTTTTTTCTAGAAAAAATAATTGCTTTGCAGTGAACTTCCAGGTGACATTTATAATTTTTTTATATAATTAAAATGAAGCTTAAACATCAAAAAACATTAAATGTCATAAATTCCCAATCCATTTTAAAATATAATGTTATGCTATTATTTTAGATGTATATGACCCAACACTAACATTATTTGATACAAATCATTGTATTTGACTTTAAAAGTATATTTAAGTAGTTTTTCCTATAGTTGGAATACAATGCTTTTAGTTATTAAATTAAAAATTTTACTATTCAAAATACCTTTTTAGTCAGTGTTTTTTCTTGAGTTTATTTATTACTTTTACTGATGTGATAAAGTCCTCTGGGTGTTTATTCGTTAATAAAAATATTTTATGCAAATAATAGTTTATAGAGAGGAGAGAAATGGTGTTTTCTAAAATATATGGTTTTATATATAATTAGACTTTTACATAATTAAGAGATTAAAAATTTGAAAAAAATAATGTGATCTTTTTTGTATTGGCTGGTGATTACAACTTTACTAATAAAATATATTGCTTAAATTTATTTATGTGAAAATTTCTGCTTTCTATATCTTTGAGTAATTATTAACGTATAAAGTTTGTAAACGAATATTACGGTAATTTCATGGACTTGTTAATTAAAAATTATTCGAATGAGTATGCTATATTGTAGTATGCTATATAAACATGTTTGTTAAATTTGCGTTATTGGCTACTAAAATATGCTTTGCATTTTCTAATATTATATACACATAATTTATTTTAAAAATAAGATATAAAATTTAATATTATAAAAAAAATAAGAACAAACTGAAAGACAAATCTAAAACAATTTCATTTGTTTGCTGTGGTTCCAATTCAACGGTCATAAAAACATTCCTTGAATATTGAATATGTTGAGAAAATTTAAGCCACGTAATAAAATACAATCGATACTTATTTACTTATAAAATGTCAAAGGATGGGGAGGGGGAGGGAACAGAAGGTATAAAACGAAACCAATATAGATAAAATTAATATATATATATATATAACAATAAATAAATAATAAAACGACATAAAACAATTCAAACTAATTATTATACAGTAGGTAAAATATTTAAGAACTTTACAGTGTAATAGTTATACATCAATCTGTTAGGCCTATAATTCCAATATGAATTTCATTAAAAATATGGAACCTTCCAAGCATGTTTAAAATATGTTTCATGCATTATAGATGTAACCAAATCAATTAACATCCAATTATTGTTTAATAAACATATATCTAACTATACATAGCTTCTTAAAAAAAAAAAAGCTGTGGAAAAAAATTATAAGACACATTGCAAATTGGTAATTTACTGGCCTAGAAAGCAATATTTTCTTATTCGATGTGTTTTTGAATTTCTAAGTAGTGGGATAATTTATTGTTTTTAAAATTTTTATTTTTATATAAGTGTAAGAATAAAAATATATTTGAATAAAGACCATTTCAATAGGTTTCAAAAAGAAGCAGTGAAGAAGACATTACTCACCAGAATTATCAACTGCATGATGATGATTGTTTATCAGTTTTATTCTCATTTTATTCTTTATACAAAAAGCTACATTTTTGATGGTTATTTGATTGCATATGATTTATCTACCTAATAAAGAATCCTAAGTCAGTTTAAATATGAAAAAAAAATTCTTGCATAAGTTGTGAACATGGTAGAATGCATGCACTATGACTATACTATATAGTCATTTTTATTATATATATATATAATTATTTTCATGGATTGTTATTATAATAAAGAATAGAAATGAGAGATAATATCCATGAAAATAGAAATATGCTTTAACTTTTGATATTACCAAGAAATTATCAATTATTATTAATTGACACTTTCTGAGGCCAAAACAGTTTTTTTCATTAAACCAATAACAGCTTTTTTGTTTATGTTTTTGAAACTTCTAGTGAAAATATTGACTGGTTTTCTCTCCAAATTGCCTGCAGTTTTACCCCCTCTAAAACAACACAGCAACACACATTTTATAGTGTCACCACAAAAAATTTAAAGGCATAAATGTGCTGAATCATGTGTTACAATATGAAATTTGATAGTGCATTTTCTATTTTAACTCACAGTAAAACAGTGTGTTAATATTAAATTTTGTTTTAAAGGGTGGGATTGTTACTGAAACATTTGAAATGATTCAAACATTGTATGGCAGTGCGTCAAACCATCTGTATGGGTTTAAATAAAAATGAACATATTAAAAACAATTTTTATTTCTAAACAAATAAACACAGTCATTGATGGAGAGATCAAATTCAGAGTTTGACAAACTTGACCTAGAAACCATTTTTGTCACAATAATTACTGTTTGTTTGCTGCAACTCCTGTTTTATATCTAGAAAGAAATATTAATTTTAAATATGCATTAGATATAAAAGGATATCTTGAGTTATATATTATATATTAAATCTGATTTATTTAATAGTATTTTATGCATTTATCTGATTCCCCTTATTTTAAGACATCTGACAGAGTAATATGTAAGAAATGGTGGATAATCACTGTGAAAAACTGAATAAATATTTTTCAATGTAATATTTAATTGCATGTGCAAAAGTCTGATAGGAGTACATATTTTTTATTCAAAAGGAAAAACAACATTTAGATAAAGAATATGCAAATGCTTCTAATTTGCATTGTTTGCATCATATTTTCATGAAACTATTCTGAAAATTGAAGTCTACAAATATTTACTTTTTTTCTTTTATTAAATTGTAATTCTGTCATAAGCGTTTTATCTGCTAGTAAAAAAAAATTATTTTGTTATAAACTTTTAGAGTATGCGTTTGTCCAACTCAGTCAAAATTGAGACTACTATGTTTTTAGAAGTTTTATAAGCACTGGACAAATAAATATTATCTATTTGAGTGGTGATTGATTTATTATTTGAACTATATTCAACAAAGGATATTTTCTTTAAATAACTTCTATTTAAAATAATGGTAAAATTGGGTTTACTATTATTAAAAGAAATCCCAGAAATCTTAACTAACTGAGTACTATTGTAACAAAATAATGCGTTTTCTGAAATGCTGAATTATATAATCATTTTTTTAAAAACTCCATTTTTGATATGGATATATTCTCAATATTTTGTTAAAAAGTTAAGTTGTTTATCTCATGCATAGAATATATCTCTATAGCGATTTTTATTGAAATTTTGTTATTTAATGGTTTCCATCTACATATATTAATTAGTTTTATTTTAATAGATTAATACACTCATTCATTAATTCAGCGTTGATTCTTCCTTGGTAGTACTACTGAAGTTAATGACTATAAATCTGATATAGATTTTATATTCTTTTTGTCCTTTTATTAACCTGAAATTGATCATAAACTGAACTCTTATTTCAAAATAAAACCAATTGGTTTTACATTTATAAGCTTGATTTTAAATGTATAATCTTTTTTTGAGTTGTACTAATTTTCAAATCTTATTTTACAAAATTCAATAGAAGCCATATAAATAAAAACATAATGTGAGTAAAAAAAAACTCATCTAACAGCTTCTGATAGGGAAACCATGAAAGATAAAACTCTAAAGTTTTTCCAATTACTGAGTGGTGAAGTTTTAAATGACCAATATTTAATTAATAGGTGGTTTTGATTACAAGTGAGGTATGAAAAAAAAATAAGCCTGTTAAAAAAGTATACTCAGTTTAAATTTAAATCTGGGTTGAAGGTATGATGAAGACTGCACTACCATTGGACCATGAGTTTTTTAATAGTCATAATTAATTAATTAGTGAATTTAATAAGTATCTCTGCAAAACAGTCAAACCTTTCATATTTGTAATGCACTTCTGTAAAACTTGTAATAAATTCTGAATTTCAGGAAAATATAACAAACTTTAGAGCAGGGGTGAAAAACCTTTTTTTTTGCCAAAGATATTTGGATATTAATAACATCATTCTCAGACCATACAAAATTATCAACATAAAAAATGAGCCTGCAATATTTGATCAAAAATTTAATAAACTGATTCTTAATCATTAGGGGTAGATGACCTTTTCAACTGGAAGACCAATTTTAACTTCCATTTTTAAATGAGGGACATAATTTGTTTTTTTGTGAATTAAAAATAAAGTAGCATCATTATTATTAATGACTGTTCTATATTTAATTACAATTTTTAATTCATCTTGTAACTGTCTTTCAACATAATTATATTTTCAAATTTATTTTTATCTTCTGGATAGATTAATTCTACAGTAACTATGAAACACTTTTTTTATAAACCCTCTTCAGAAAATGGCTATGAATTTTCTGTTTTCTTTTCCTTAAAAAAAAATAAAATAATGTAATTTGCTTTCACAGAATTTTCTGACTTATTTATAGTTTTATAAAATATGACACTCACTTGATGAAGAAATTTTTCTATTTTAATACTTCTCTCTCCCCAATAATCTTGTAGTAATAAGAATGTTATATATAAAACTTGCAAATAAGCTCTTAAACAAGCTTTGCGGAATATCCCCATCCCCAGACCAGTTTCTGCTACTGGCTTCCTCAGTAAGGTGCTAGGATATTCAAGCATTAGATTAAAAATACCAGGAAAATACCATAACTTTACTTAATGGATAACTATTAAGTAGAAAATCTGAAATTTTCAGACATCCATATGTTTTCCAATTCAGCTATTTAACTTAAATAGCAATATGGGACTGAACCAAGTTCAGATACAACATATATTAATAACTTTAGCAATATAAAATCTACAAAGCTTTAATAACAAAAAATAAAATTA
The DNA here is from genome assembly GCA_028023455.1 of Epiperipatus broadwayi. Taxonomy (NCBI): domain Eukaryota; kingdom Metazoa; phylum Onychophora; class Udeonychophora; order Euonychophora; family Peripatidae; genus Epiperipatus; species Epiperipatus broadwayi. The sequence continues at coordinate 24,662,802 of JAQFVV010012393.1, read as the reverse complement.
CAAAGAAATAAAGTCACATGTCACATGACTTAATTTAACAAGCTTGTATTACAAATGCTATATATAGAGCTCACAAGAAAGCCAGTAGGAGAAACTGGTCTGGGTTTGGGGATATTCTGCAAAGCTTGTTACAAACTTATTTGTGAGCTCCATATATAGCATTTGTAATGCAAGTTTGTTAAATTAGGCCATGTAAATGACTTGATTTCTTTATAATTTTATTTTTTGCTATTAAAGCTTTGGCTATTTTATATTGCTAAAGTTATTAATATATGGTGTATATGAACTTGGTTCAGTCCCATATGGCTATTTAAGTTAGAACACTAGATTGGAAGACATATAGATGTCTGAAAATTTCAAATTTTCTACTTAATAGTTATCCATTAGATAAAGTGCTGGGCTTGTCCTGGTATTTTTAATCTAATGATTGAATATCTTAGCACCTCACTGAGGATGGAAGTAGCAGAAACCAATCTGGGATTGGGGATATTCTGAAAAGCTTGTTAAGAATTTTTTGTGAGCTTCATATATAACATTTGTAATACAAGCTTGTTAAATTAGGTCATGTGACATATGACTTGATTTCTTTGTAATAGTAATAAGAATGTTTGAATAAATAGTGCCTCTTGATATTGTGTCCTTTATTAACTGAAATATTTTCCAGACATATCAGGCACATTGATTTGGAATTTATTTTTATAAAAAATATGCATTGATTCATTTCTTTTGAAATGCACAATTTTCTATATAAACTTCTCTTATTTTATTTGTTGTGACCATCATAATGAAAAAAAGTTAAAGTAAAGTAATAATAATAAAGTGAAGTAAAATTCAAGTTTTATTTTTGCTAATATATGTTTTTCTGTGAAAATCATCTTAAAAACAAGAAAAATGTCTTCAGTTTTATAGATTGATGCAAAAATCATTGTAAAAACAAACAAAATAACTTCATTTTAAATCCATTGAGAGATAGATCACAGAATTTGAAATGTTGTACCTTTGACAGAATGAGCTAAAATTATAATAAAGGTTGAAGAGAGAAAATTAATATTTTAATTTATTTAACTTTTCTTAATTCAATATTGTTCTTAATCAAAATTTTATACAGGAGCATTTTATATTTATTTTTAAAAATTGTTCAAGGGCCAGATATGGAAGTTATACTGAAGACATGTGCAAAGGTGGGTAAAGAGATGGGGATTAAATTTAGTGAAGAAAAATCTAAAATAATGATGATTAATACAAGGGAAAAGAAGACAACAATTTTTTATTGGGGGATATAAAGTTAAGTGTGATGAATATATATAACTATTTGGGAATCATCTTAAGTAATCAAAGAAATTGCTTGGATGAATGGGAAAAAAAAAATAATTGAAGTAAAGAAAAGAAAAGGATTGATAAAGAAATTAATAGTGTTTTTCTATAATAAATATGACGTAGCTAGAATTGTATGGAAGGGAGTGGAAGTAACATTGTTAATACATGGTAACAATGCATTATGTGTTAGTAAAGGGATATTAGATTATTTTGAAAAAGTACAATGAGAAGTAGAAATACATGCACTAGTTGCAGATATGGGGATGGCAAAGAAGGCAATTCAAAAAGAAATGGGATGGTTAAGTTTGTATATGAGAGATGCAAAAAGCAAAATGAAATGTTTGGTAGATTGCAGTTTGTGAATAATAAAAGAATAGTCAAAATAGTATTTAATTAGGTTATGAATAAAGGGCAGGCAATAAGATGGGTAAAAAAGGTAATGTGCTATGCAAAAGATTTGGATAAAGAATTTATGTCAAGTATACTTGTACAAAAGATGGTATGATTGTTTAAGGAGAATTGTTGAGTGTTATAGTGGTAAGAAATGGGATAGAAGAATAAATACATTAATAAAGAATAGGAAGTTGGAGAGATGATGAACTAGTATGGACAGTAAAAAAGTTTAAATATATATAGAAATATTTACTAAGGCTGTAAATCTCAAGAATATGTGATGTGATGTATTGTGGCTTCTCCTTAAATGAAATCAAGAATATATCAGCAATTATGCCTAGATAAACCTGTTAGCCACTTTATTTTCCATTCCTCACTCTAAATTTTTCCATATTCTGTTTTATCCCATTTCCACAGCATAATCTTTGTTAACTCTATAACTTTTATATTTAAATCCTTCTTATCTTTTCCCAAATCCAGCATAAAAACCAATAATTCACTTTCTGTATATCCTTTTTTCATATTTATTTTTCTATAACTTCATTATATGTACCCTTTCTGTTTTCAAGCATTTACATTCACTTAATAAATGCCTAATATTTTATATTTCTTCCTTACATAATTTTAAAAATAAATCACCCATATTTTTTTATTTATATGTATATTCTCTACAGGTTTAAACCACAAGCTTACACTTTGGAAGAAAAGAGGGGAACCCTTCTTTACTTCGACCTACTTTCTATATGAATAGGTGAAGCTGAAGTGGTTAGATCTAAGAGCATGAAACTATTCAATACTTCACTGATTAAGTCCACAATTTCTATTACACATTAGTACTTGCATTTTCAAGTGCATATTCTTGAGGTTTACAGCCTTAGTAAATATTACTTATATAATCAATGTGCATTTAAATAAATTTATATATAGAAGTAAATGGAATATTGGATGTGAGTTAATTTATGATAATAGTTTACTGTTTAAGGCTTGAATATGATTTTTAGCAGTAAAGGAATATACACATAAAATGAAAAAATGTGAGTGATTTAGTCTACAGTTGTGTAAGGAAGGCATAGAAAATATTAGGCATCTATTAATTTAATGTAAATGCCTGAAAGCAGAAAAGGTACAAATAATGAAGTTGTGGAAGAGTAAATATATTTATACAGAAAGTGGGTTGTTGGTTTTTATACTGAGTTTGAGAAAAGATAAGGGGGAATTAGATATAAAGATCATGGAGTTGACAAAGATTATGTTTTGGAAATGGATGGAGGAGCATATGGGAAAATTTAGGGTAGGGAATGGAAAAAAAAGGTAGGGTGGCTAACAGATTTCTCTAGACCTATTTACTGAGAGATTTCTGATTCCATATAAGGAAAAGTCACAGTGCATCACACCACATCACCTTAATTGTAAAATAGTTCCAACATATTGAAGAAAGCAAAAATTAATATTTGCTAAAAAGAGCTTTTATGTGTATTATTATTGTCATTAAACATATTATTGCTGTTATATAAAGATATTTTATATTATATTATATCATGTAATTTATTTAATTATAGTTAAAAAATATTAAACAAATATGTTAAATATATGTGACAGGTTAAGAACTGTGCCACTAAAAAGTATTTATTCATTCCAAAATGAATTTTATAGATCTTTTATCTTTTACATATGTTTATATTCATCTGTATAAAGTATATGTGGTGGAATAAAGTTTAATTGTAGATATTATTAAAAAGAATAACAATCTTAATGAAAAAAGTTTTGGATGCTTTTATTTAGTATAATATTTAATGATGCGTGTATCTAAACAAACGTCATTATTTTATGTCTTTCTACATTTGAAAAGCTAAACTAAATTATATATATAGATTGGTATCACTTGGTCTTAGTGTCATTATTTCAACCTGCCTTTAGATAAAGAACTTAAGATACATACATATAATTAAATGAAACTGAAGTACATATAAAATTCACTATTAATATTATGTGTATATATATTGATACAGAGAGTTTTATGAAGTCTTCAGTTTTGTTTTCTTGTAGGTATACTTTTAATGTTGTATAAAAAACTTCGTTTTGTTCTAGCTTTCAGAAATTATTAAAGATTTTTTTTTTTTTAGTTTTCTATGTAAGATATAATATGTTACATAGTTATTTATAATAATCAAGTATTTTTTTATTTATTAATAGATTCTTATATATGCCTTAAATCGGACAATTTAACATACCTAGATACCGAACACAATATTATCTGTTTGAGAATAAACATTTCTAATTTATTTTCTTACAATATCTACGTTTGTTGTTTTTATATAAAAAGATAATTACATTTACCTTTGCTTTTTTAGTAAAATTATTAAAGTAGATCGGATGGATAATTGAAGATTCATTAAAGCGATGTAAATTATTACATATTAATTTTAAATGCGACCTGAGTGTGAGTTTAAGAAAACTAAGATTTATTGTATATGACTTACTTCAATAATCAAACAAGGATGAAATTCTTCCGAAATGAAAAAGTGAATTCAAATATTTCCTTCGAGTGCAATAATTTTAACGTAACGTCAAAAATAATGACCAAACATTAAACTAGTAATAAATTTGTTTTATAGTGTGAAAAGATTAATAATCCTAATTATAGAGAAAGAGTTTTCAAAATCATTTGTGCAATAAAAATTTAAAGTTTAATATAAAAAAACAAAAATAATTAAATATTAAGAAACATATTATTTATCTTTTAAATTTTGAATTTTTTTTAAAAAAATAATGTACTTACGACTAGAATAAACGTCACAACATGTAGAACATTTATGCAAAATCTTCCTTTTCGCTTTCATCTTAAACATTCATAATTTTTTAAAAAAAATTATATTAACTTCTTTGTTCTATCGTTTTCTTCATTAAATTTCTCACAATTTTCGACTTCTAAAAATGGCTTAACTAACTATTTTTTTTAATTCTTCTCCAAATTCATAATTAAACTTTAATTTGTTAAAAATTATCAGTGTTTTATTATCTATTTAATACATTTTGATTGACTTTATTGTAAATATTGGTGAATTATCTACAAGTTAATATGAAAGTTTTTATGCAGATGGACCATAACATGTAACAATTCATCTTAAGCTCTTAGTTTTTCAATTTTATAATCAGTTTTAAAAACTAAGAAACTTGTGATGTAGGAACTAAACAATTTCTCATCATCATTAAATGTTCAAATTAATAATCTCATGTTAGTCTATGACCATCCTAACCGGCTATTACATAATAAAAGCTAAATAGATAACTAGATGTTTTTGCTAGAAGATAATAATCCCAGGTTAATCCAGATTGGTAAAATGATTATCATTGCATTCTGCATTAAATGGAACAATAAATTTTACAATTGCAATATGACAGAACCTTCACTATTGATGTAAGGTATATATTATATCCCCGGTGGAGGGCACTAAAACTCATTACTTTTAACTATTAAAAATTTCAACTAAAATTAGAATAAATTTTTTTTCAGGTAGCAAACATTTTCAGTAGGTTTAAGGTTTATTTTTAGCTAATAATCAAGTAGTTATCATAAATGAGTCGTGAATTCTTAATTTAATGGTAATGTAAGTTCCCAGGCAATTCGATTCTCCAAACTTTGAAAAATAATCATGAATTTAATATATAGGGTATATGGGCATGAATTTAGTAATTTCAAATAATTTTTATTTTTATCAGAACACACTTTATCTCAACTACATCATCTTACAAACATAATTGATTCTTTATTGACAAATCCATTTGAATCTTTTGAGGTTATTGATAATGAAATCATATTAAAAGTAGGAAGACCAAGTCAAAAATAATACATTTAAATACAAAAGTTAAAAATTGTACTCAGCATTTTAATAATAGCTGGTTTTAATAATTTAAATAATTTATTTAAAACTAAAAAAAACAAAACATGTTAACTTGAACGATTTAGTAGAATGTCTTCAGCTGATCTAAAGTATTCTAATGGTACCACTATTGCTTTTGTCTTTTCTTCACTATTTTACAGTGTCTATAATGTTAGTTTGCTTGCTCATATTTTTTTTCAGTAGAAATTAGAATTAAAATTTTTAGTTTAAAAAACAATTCCGAAGACTATTACAAAATTCATACAAATCTCCAAATTCAAAAGATGCCGACAACATTCTGATTGGTTATATCATAATACATAGAAATTGACAACTCCACTGATTGGTAGATTAGTTGCCCTCAGACATTTGAAGGTAATTTTTTCTTTTACTATTTTAAAAAGAAAAATTGTAATTTATTTACATAATTATACTTATTTATACAACATATTTAAAAATATTGATTTTAAATCAAACAAATACATGATTATAATGAGATTTTATTTGAAAATGTTTGTTTTTAAAGAAACAAGTTATTAAAACTATAATTACAGTTAAGTAGAAGTTGTGATTAATTTGTATTTTTTAATAAAATTTTAATAATAATAAGTGTAATTTTGAAATTTAAAATATAATTTCATTGATTATGATGTATCAATTAATATTTTTTAATTTTAAAAATGGAATTCAAATAAATACTTCATTCAATTATTTATATAAATCAACAAAGATCGCAATTCGATATAAAAAGGTCATTTTCAACATAACATTTATTTTACTTTTCTATTTTGCAAATATCTTTTACATTGCTAATAATTTTTATTAATCATTTATTAGACTAGATATTAGCCTCTTAATGAATAGTATTTCTGTTGTGTAATATTCACTACACTATTCACATGCAAGTTAGGTACTAGTTTCAATCTATTTTTAACACTTTGTGAAGTGATGTAGACATTAACATATGATTGACATGTGTAAAAGATTGATAATTTTCAAGATGTACATTTCATGCTGAAACAATACTCATCAGTTATCCCAGACCACAATTTCTTACACATATCTTTACCATTGTTCAGTATATACAGATAGCCAATTACTACTGTATGAAAAGTTTGATTTTGCTTTAACAGCTTGTGCAAGCATAGGAAATGATGATCATGTGAAATTTTCATTTTACTAATAAAAATATAATGCACAATATTAAAATGAATTATAAAAATAATGCACATTGAATGCAAATATAAACAAACATTTGCTTTTTAAAACTATCAGTCATATTTGAAAATTTTTATAAACTCCAAAATGTAATCACAGTGATATTTTTTAAAAAATAAATAAATAAATCCTAATGTTATTTCAAACTCTACTATTTAGAAGTATGGTTTATTAGAGTTATTACATATCTGCAAGGATTTCAAAATGACAAAAACCAACCATTACCAAGCTATAATTATAACAGAGTAACCAATAATGTCTGTGAGCCAGATCTCAAATGATTTAATTAGGTATACTATTTAATTTGCAACTTAATAAAGATGCTTAATTTAATATTTGTATAAATATAAAAAGTTCTCTTTGTATTCTCTTGCTCCCTTAGAATACATGGTCAGTCTAAAATCTTATTTTTTTAAAAAAATATAAAAGTAATCACACAGATTCTACATAGAACAATTGTTTTTAGTCTAAAACATCCCATGATCACTATTTTTTATGCTTATGCAAGCTGTTAAAGCATTAGCAACTTTTCTCTATACAGTAATTCCATCTAATGCAAGCCATAGTAATCAATAGATTTATTGCTAAAAGTGCAAAAGGTGAGTGCTAGAGGGTTGCATTAAATCCAAAAATGTAATGCTGTCAGATCTAAGGCTCTTCACAAATGAAATCTACAAGCTGAAAACTAGTCTGAAGATATTAGATAAGTAAGCATAGATAGGGATTTGGATGCACAAATTTTCTATTATCGATTGATTAATATGCTCTGCACTGAGGGGTCCTATGTATGGAGAGAGTTGTTACTACTCTGGCCTAATACAAGAACGGAAAAAGGCATATTTTTTTCCAAAATGCATAAAACAAAATCTGAGTTGAAAATTATATGTGTACTAGCTGTTCTTATAGACTATTCACAGGAACTACCTACTATTAATTATGCATTTATTGTTTGACTGTAGCACCCTATTGCTTCAATTATGTCTTTGACAGCAAATATTTTGTCATACAATGACTTCAAAATAGAAAAATGATAGACTAAGCTTTTTTTCCAACAGAGATGATTAAGAATTTTTATTTGTTTAAAAAATTGGAAATCAATTCAAAATCCTTAGTTCTCATGCCATCAACTTTTGACATTGAGCTGAACATGCATATATATAATATTTAAATATAGATATACCTTATATTCCTGGAGTTTATATTCTGTGTATTTAAATGTACAAGGTCCTATACATGAGGGGTTAGAATGACTTGAGGTCGCCATTAGCATGACAATAATATTGGCATCATCAAGGGATTTTGGCATTCTATCATTAGATTTTCAATGGTATGGATGAATGAAGAGTTGGATGGTGGAGTAGGTTGAAGCCTGTTCATTAAAGTTTGAAGATTTGCTATTTTAATATAAACTGAGCACTGATTATATGTGTGTGTGGGAGATGATCTGGATCAACTGGTGAGTGCTTGTTCAGCAAAAAATAGGTATATTGGAGAACATTAGTCTTTTTATATGTGTGTGGTCATATGTATCGGTTGTATAAGATAGATTGGATAGCTGAAGGGATCTTGAAAGTCTGGGTTTAAATCCCCTATAATTATATATATATTAGAATGGTATTTTAGCATTGTGGTACTTTTTAATGCAAATTGAAACTTTAATATTATTATCTTACTATCTAAAATAAAAAAACTGATCTCTCCTATTATATATATATATTCCATCTAGATATTGATCTTGTTAAGTATGTTAGAAGTCTAAACATTTATGTACCAAGTCAAAATAAAAGCCAAAATTTTAAATATAGTTTTTTGTGATTTATTTTTAGAATATTAATATATGATTGTATTGCATTTAAAATAGTAATGCAATATTAAATATATTCTCTGCAAGGCAGGGATAATTAAAATTATGTATTTAATTTATAGTAATTCCCAATTCATGTAATGTTTAAAGTTCAACTATCATAATCCCTGGCACTCTTAGTATATGTTTAATATTAGATGACTGGTTTAAACAAAATATAAAATAATAAATGTCTGTTAATATATTAACACTTTAAAAACAAATTAGTTATAATATATTTAAGATGTTGGCTGTATTTCTGACGGACATTGGGAACAGAAGTAGACCTTTAGCACTTTTAATAAATTAAATTTCTTTTGAACAATTGTTTTTTAAATTGTGAGCGATATTAAAGTTAAAATTTGCACTAGAGAGCACTACAATATACTTTTCATTTACTATAATTTTTTTAATGCATTTACTAATATGTTACATGTATTTGAACAAATATGTATATACAAATTGTAAATAGAGGCATTTGAACTTAAAATTTTCAGTCTGTATTCATTCTCCACTTTATCTTAAACAACAGATACACATGATGACTCATGTGAAAAGATAAATGAGCCCCACTATACATATTTTTTGCAGAACCACATTTTAGTTGAGTCAGACATAATCTCCCATATATATATACATACACACAATCAGTGTTCCACTTATATTACGATAGAAATTTCTTAAACTTTAATGGACAGATTTCAATCTTCTCTCCCTTCCAACAGTTCAACCAGCAACTATCTTTAAAAACGATGGAATGCTCAAAGCCCTTAGCAAATTTGATATTACTATACCCATATCAACATTATGTTAATCTAGTCCCTCATATTATCGGAACATTATGTATCCATTTATATTAATAGGAGAGAGATGGGTTGCACTTATACTATAATGTAACCCATTTCCAAAGTAATGTGTAATTATCCCATTCTTTCAGTATAATATACATTTACTGATTTACTGGAATAAACATTCAGTGTTCTGAATAGTAAATAATATACATTTTCTCAATTCATACAAAACACCTTTAAAAATGGATGACTAGCAATAATAGGGATGGTTAAAAGGGCAATGGATTGATAAGTATATAAAAAATATTAAATTTGCATTATTAGTTCATTGGTTAAATTAACTTATTACTGTATTTTAATTGATGGATCTATCTTTGATAGGAAACTTAAAATATGTATATATAAATGATATATACTCACTGTTTTTTTCAATAGGTGTTATCAATAATAAATATTATTACTATGCAGTTAAATATTATAATCATTTATTAGAATTTTTAGTGTTATTTGTAAGGGCATAAAGACAACTTCACAATTCAGAGTAGTTATTACAAAATTTAAATAGTTATGAGTAGTTTTATTAAAATTTAGTAGCAAAGAACTTATATACCATTCACAGTACCAATTGTATGAATATTTTAATAAAAAAAATAAATAGCATACTAGATTAAAAAGAAATTTCATAATGATAATCACAAATAAAGGTAATGTAGCATTTAAAAACTACTACTGGATTAGAAGATATTGTTTGAAAACTGAGAGCGCAATCTAAGTAAATAGTACAACTAAAACATTGTTAATTCATAATATTTATTTGACTTCTGCTGGTAAGTATTTTGAACTATTAGTATATAATTTTAATTAATTTTTTTTAAAATTTAGAATCTTGTATTGTTTTAAATATAAAATTTCTTTTTGAATTCTTTTACATAAAATTTTCTAAACTATTATTAACTGAAACACAGGCTTGTTATATACCTATGGCTATATATATAAGTAATATAGGGTATATGAGCACAGACTTTCACACCACCCACCTCTCTCCACTCTATCTAATAACCCTGATACACCTAAACACATATATGCTGAAAAGATAAATAATCACCAATATACGTATTTCATGCTAAACCAGCAATCATCAGTTGGTCCAGACTATCATCTTTACACACATATATAGTATAAGTGCTCAGATATATATTAAGATAGACTATCCTCATAGTTTAATGGACAGGCTTCAATCCACTCCACACTCCAACTCTTCAACCGTCCATCCAATTGAAAATCCAATGATGGAATGCTCAAAGGCCACCCTGAGGCCGAGATTATTGTCACATTATAGAGATGTCTGCCCATCCTTGCATATATATTAAATGGATTATGTCCTGTACATGTGGGGTTCAGATTGACCTTAGGTCAACATGGGTGTGACAATAATCTCGGCCTCAGGGTGGCCTTTGAGCATTCCATCATCGGATTTTCAATTGGATGGACGGTTGAAGAGTTGGAGTGTGGAGTGGATTGAAGCCTGTCCATTAAACTATGAGGATAGTCTATCTTAATATATATCTGAGCACTTATACTATATATGTGTGTAAAGATGATAGTCTGGACCAACTGATGATTGCTGGTTTAGCATGAAATACGTATATTGGTGATTATTTATCTTTTCAGCATATATGTGTTTAGGTGTATCAGTGTTATTAGATAGAGTGGAGAGAGGTGGGTGGTGTGAAAGTCTGTGCTCATAAACCTTATATTACTAAACTATTATTGGAGAAACTCATTTACTCTAAAAGTATAATGGATTCATATTAAGTGAATATTAGCACAGTGTGTGGCTGAAAGTGTTTAAAAATCTTATTTAGATTTTTAATAGTAATTACAAGATTACTGAATTCATACCATTTCAGATAAATAAACTTTTTTTTTTAAAAAAAGTTTATTTGCATAATAAAATAATTTACGTTTTCCAATATAATTATTACAGAAGCATGTAATTGTAGTATAAGTTTATATTAGATTGTAACTCTTTAATATGGAATTTAAACTGCTTAAAGAATTCACAATTAGCAGAAAGAACAAAAGCATGCACAAATATATCCATATGCCAATAGCTATATTCACTCTCCAATCCAGGTCTATCATTTTTAAAACATTTCAAATGCATCTTATTAGATTTCAAATCAATTAACAGTAATTGTTGATGAAATGAACATTTAGGGTTTATAAACATAATAGAAGAGATTCCACTATTAGCTTGAATAACACTTATTATTTATTTTTTGTAGAAAGTTCTTCAAATTATTGTGAAAAAAAATACCTATTATCTAACATGCATGACCATTCATGTGTTTTTGTCCTCCTTTATGAATTTTTTAAAATTTATTTATGATATTTTACAAGCCCTAATTGGTGGTTAACTTAAACAAAATCAGGCAATTATTATTTTACCCTTTTAAATGTGAATATCAAATTACATTAAAAAAACTTTTTAACTATTTATGTGTATAGGTAAAATATCAGTTTTTATGTTGTAATAAACTAACTGGAATTTATCGCAATTCTTCTAAAATACTTGATCTAATGTTGATAACATTTCACATTTTTGAAATGAAAGTGGTAAAAAGATTTTTCACTCCTCTAGTATCAAAAATATATATTTTAAAGACATCACTTGTAAATAATCTATGTTCAGAATATTTGTAAAGGAATTCAATTTTTCCATCAATCTTTTGAATATGATATCAAAATGGAGATTTGATTTAGTTGATTGTATAGAATTATATATCCCAGTAATATGCTTAAAAATGGGTGTTAGTAACATAGAGATTCTTTACTAACAGAGATGCAAGAAATAAGCATACGTTTAAGCAAACGTTGAAATAATCTTACCCGAATTCTCTGTCTGATTTAGGGTTATAATAGAGTTTACAAATTCAAAAACCTAATGTTTCTATATTAAAACTCAATCTATTACTTTCAGTGTTTGAACATCATATGATTTTCCCAGAAACTATTGTTTATTTTTCTTTTTTGTTATTAATTTATTCCCACTAATGTATCGATCACGCAGATCTATATTTAGTAGTAGTTTTTTTTTTTTTTGGGGGGGGGGGGATTTGAATGTCAAACATATATATATAAAGAATAGAACAAACAAATTATTTTAAATAAAACAAACGTAGTTTAGTGAAATATATACATATATATTTCTGTTTATTTTTGCCAAAAAGAACATGAAGGTAGGAAATATGGCACAACAATTAAGCAGTAACACTATCTGCGGTAATTTTTCATCTTAATATGATATATTATAGCATTTCACATTTTGTAGATACATCATAAACTTTAATAAACCCTTTATATCATTAAGATACACGTTTGTAATTATTATTAGAAACTGTATGCGACTTTATTTATTAAACTTAATTGCAAGCTTTTTAATTTTACTTTTTTTTTTTTTTTTACTATCATATTTTGTTGATTATATTCATTATGTAATTTATCTATAAAAAAAATCTAAATTAAGAAATTAATTAACTGCAAATTAAAATCCACCTGCAGTGATTTCTATTAAACATTTACAAATGTATGATCTTCCGCTAATAATTGATAATAACTTTTAAAATTGAGATCTATTCTTCCGAAATCGTTTTTCATGGTCCTCTGATTACATTACATTTATTTTTATAATAATTTCTATATATTTTTATTATATAAATTAATTTCATACTATTTATTAAAAAAACAGGGGATAAATTACAATTACTTTTTGAAATTTTTCATAATTTCTTCTTTTTTACTTTTTAAATTATTAATACATCGTAATATTAAAATTACATTTCGTCAAACGGAAGCAGTAACTTGTGTTTTTATTTATTTTTTGTAGATCCTGCTTCTAAAAGCACATAAAGAAATATCGTCCCATGGTTCCAGACAAGCTATTCCGGTAATTGTAAATAATTTTATTATTTATGTAACAAGTGAAACGTATACTATACGTAATAATAATAAAAAATATTAATAAATTAACAAATTTTCCATAATTTTGGAATTATAAATTTATATTAGTAACATAATGTTTTTAAAATCGTAATAGAATACATAGCATAAGTATTACATTATAACTAAATGAAGAACAATAAACACCACAAACTTGATATAGAACGATACATAAAAATACTAACTTTGAACTATGTAAAGGTTCTTTAAATAGATTTTATTATTAATATTAGGAGTAATATTTTTTGTATTTGAATAAGTTATTTATCTACTGTATTAACAATATTAATAATTTCGAATATATTTATTTTTAAGAATTGCTATATTTAAGAGGTATATAATCATTATAATCTTCGATTATAACATTAGATTCACCATTTTTAGATCCAAAGTGAAGTCTATGGAAGGAAATGTACTAAGACTATACAACAATGCTTTTCTTTGTAAATATTCCTAAACCTGAGTTTATATATCAATAAACAAAGTTTTAATTTTGTTTGATAGAAGCAAAGCAAACAAATCCAGCATTTATATGTATTTTTTTTACTTAATGATTCTATATTTAGAATGACATGTTACATTAGAGAATAAGAAGATTCAGAGTTGAGCTTTGCCCAGAAATTTTTTGATTTGAATCGATTACTCTAAAATAAACCATACAGAGAACAATAAATACTGTTGATGAGGTGTGCATTGAAACTATTATTTATTTTATCAGTAGTTTTCGGTTAGCTGTACCCTGGCCATCAGGTGACACTGCGGAACCACCAAGAAGCCTGCAAGTGATAAATTTCTATTCAAAAATGGCTGAAATCATCGATGGAAAAAAAATTAAAATTAAAAATTGCTGAAATTGTCGTAGATGGGAAAAAATAAATAAATAAAATCACTGAAATCATCGATGGAAAAAAAATAAAAATTAAAAATTGCTGAAATTGTTGATGGACAAAAAACAATTGCAAAACCTTAAATACAGACTAATACATAGTAAGTACTTAAATATAGATCTACCCTTCCCTCTCCCACATGAGCATTAAAATGAAAAATGGCAATAATACAGTACATTTTTTTAAAAAAAACTTCCTCTGACTTTCAACACTATAATGACTGAAGAGTATAATAATTAACAGATTAATATTAATTAAATATAGATAATAAAAGTAGATATAAAATACAAAAACAGAAATTGCTGTGTGACTAATGGACATGTTTTACATAAAATTTCTCTGATTCACCTGGTGACCAGGGTACAGCTAACCGAAAACTACCTTCATTTTTAATCCAAAATGTATAATGAAGTCTTTCATTTAAAGCTATGGTGCTCAATATTTTCACACTTGCAACCCCTATACTCAGACTGAAATTTTCCACAACCCCATTATTTGTTGATACCATCCTATTATAAGCATATAAGAATAGTAATAATAAAAGTCATTTTACCTATTTTTCAGTATATATGATTTGATGTAAAATCTTTGAAAAAACTCATATTAACAAAAAAATGTATAATAATACTTGTTTCTTAATAGATAATCATACTTGGTTCTTAATAGATCTGTTGATTTGTTTTAGAAAATGTATATATTTATGAAAGTAGTACCATATATCGATGTTAGGAGGATACTAGCACTAAAAACAAATTCTGAGAGTGAACAAGAGAAATGAGAACAAGCCATTATGATGTGCTGTTTATACAAAGTGGATAGGAATATAAAAAAGGAAATGTTTAAATACAAAAGTGGTCAGATACACAATAATGAGTTGAACAGTTTTCATGCATTTTTTTATTAATGTTTAGGATTTTGGTTTTTTCAATTAAAAATGTATTATCCAGCATTAGAACTTACATGTTCATGACCCCCAACAATTTTTATGTGACTTCTTGAAAGGGCATGATCTACTAGTCATGCACCACTGATTCAAAGGGATCTCTCTTTTCTAACAAAATAAATATTAAATTATGCAACACCTTGTTTTCAAATTTCTACTTAATAATAATGTTGATATATTGTAAGTTGGAAGAGCAAATATATGTTATTATCTGCATTAGAGCTTAGAATGAAAAATAGTTTTATTTTCTAAAAAAGAAATTTAAAATAATTTATATGAATTATTATTTAAAAGTTGAATTATAGATATATTTTAATCTGAAAGTACTTATCAATTCACATGAAAGTTCTCAGTTGAATTTTTCATGCTTTTTATTCATAAAGGATTTTTTTAAAGTAGATTTTATAAAACAATTTATGAAAAAAATTATGCTCCTTATTGCTATTTTGAAAATATTATTTAAAAAAATAATTATTTATAAGATGGCCTATCATATGTATGCACAGTGCATAATTTTTCTGTTACATTAATGAAAGATAACTTTGCTTCATTTAGATTTGTGAATATGACTTAACTTGTTTGAAAAAGGTCAGTGACTTTCTTATAAATTTTATGGCATTTGAGAGTATTATGATGCACTGTTAATACTTTTAGTTTTTCTTCATTATTTTACAGTTATGTATAATGTTAGTTTACCATAATCTTTTTTTTTAGTTTGTTTGTTTGTTTGTTTTTTGCTTAGAAATTATTACTTTTAAAAAATCTGAAATGTCAATATTATATAGGTCTCACACAAATATCCTATAAATATTTTGTAAATTTGAATCTCAAAGCAAACTAACAATGCTTAATTGCTTGTATCATAATACAAAGAAATTGGCAGTATCAGTGATTGATAGATTATTTAGAATGAGTCACTTAAAAATGTGCTTTATTGTTTAGTATTCCCCCCCCCCAAAAAAAAATACTTTTTTAAGTAATTTACTTTTTTAATTTAAGCTTATGCAAACCATTTGTAAAATATTTATTTTAAACCAAGAAACTACGTGTTTACATTTATATTTTATTTGAAAATATTTATTTTTAAGAAGACATTTTGTAAAATGTAATTATGATAAAGTATAAACTGTTTTTTACTGGATAAAAAGAATTTCTTTCATAAATGCTGATGAAGATGTCTTTTGTGAAGTTTTAATAATAATAAGTTTAATTTTGAATTTTAAGACATTTTTTATTCTTTTATGATGACTCAACTAAAATCTGTTTTATTTTAAAAATCAATTCAATTAGAAATATTTTATTCAATAATTTTTATGAAAAGCAAAAATTAAAAGACCAAATATGACTGAAATTATAACTAAGGTCGCTCTTATCTTTATAAAGTCATAATCTTGTGTGAAGATTTGCTGAGGTACCTCTGGTGGCAAATTGAACACTCAAGGTGCATAGTATTAAGGTTATAGTCTTAATATATGTAATTACATGCTGACTATGCACTTAATAAATTAATATTTACAGCTTTACATTGTTTCAAATATTTCTAACTACAAGATCTCAACATTAATTGGAAGATTTCATGGATGCTAGTGTTTAATAGAAATTGTGGACTTAATTAGTGAAGAGTTTAACAGCTTCACACTCTCAAATCAAAATGCTTTAGATTCGCTATATAATTAAAAAGTAGGTTGAAGAGTGGTCACTCTTATCTTTATAAAGTTGTAATCTTGTGTAAAGATTTGCAGAGGTCCATCTAGTGGTAAATTGAAAACTCAAGGTGCATAGTATTAAGGTTATAGCCTTAAATATATAATGTAAAGTTTTTTAAATAAGAATGGGAGGACATGGACTTCAAATAGGTTATTTAATAATAAATTTTTATTTAATATTAGTTTTATTGTGAATAATTGAGTAAAAATTATACATATTAGGAGATATAAGGTGTATACAATCTGTTGATGGATTTTATTTCAAGAATGATGAATAATAGCAATGACTATGGGGAGAAAAAATGGAAAATTAATGGAATTTTTGAAAAATGGGATAAATATATTTGTAATAACTAAATGTGATTGTTGTTCGAATATTTATATAATATAAAAAACAATAGCAGATAATAACTGTTATGAATAACTTTGGCAAGAAGATATTATATTACATTTTATTTTGTAGAAAAAAATATTTTGCTTTTCTTGACATTATTGATTACTTTATGTATATTGTTATTATTATATTTATTAAAATTATCTTTTT
This sequence comes from Epiperipatus broadwayi, assembly GCA_028023455.1. Lineage (NCBI taxonomy): Eukaryota > Metazoa > Onychophora > Udeonychophora > Euonychophora > Peripatidae > Epiperipatus > Epiperipatus broadwayi. Next base: position 24,645,277 of record JAQFVV010012393.1, on the reverse strand, counting down.
ATACTATTATAGTAAATATTATTTTTACATTAATGTGTATAATGTGAAAAACATGATTTAAAGATGTTTTCAACAAAATAATTGCATGTTAGGATTTAGTATGCTACATTTATATTACTAAATAGAATTTGTTACATTTTACATTGTATTTGTTAATTTTAACCTAAACTCTTTTTAACAGTAGAAAATCCACATAAACTTCTAATATATATTTAAAACTATTAAATACATGTTTGTTTTCTGTAAAGGATTATATTTGTAATAAGGATTGTAAATAAAGATTGTGATTATTTAGAAATAGTCAGCCTTCTAATTGGTTAAATATATAAATGCATTTATGTTGATACTATTAACACTTTATAAACAGTGGATGTTGTTAAATTAAATACAATAAACTTACTGTTATTGAATTTTTTATTTATTTCTAAATGTATATACATATATATGTTGACATTAATATTTTCATGAGACAACAATAACAGATTTTCTATTGTTTTTCCTCATATGCGAAAACACATAAGGCCATTTCTAGATCTCCTATGACTGGTACTACCCAATCTATTAGATTTTTCTGCATGAAACATTTAAATATATTTATAATATCAGATACAATAATATGTAATAAAACAAAATAATTTGACAAAAAAATCAAAAAGCTTATTTACAAATCAGATAATTTTTTAAATAAGCAGGATAAATGTCTAAATATACACAAATTATGAAGAGTTGTCCATTCACATTCGAATGTTAATAATGCATGATTTTAATGCAATTTTAGTTTTTGACTCTTAAATGTAAGTATTACAGAAAATGTTCAGTTGTATTATAAGTTGACTGTGCTTGTTATTCATTTATATGTTGACATATTGAATATTGTAAATGTCAATGTTTTATTTTACTTATAGATTGGTTTTATATAATAATGAATCCATTATGAGTCTGGGATATTGCACCAAAATCATATTTTATTGTAATATTCTGTTTTGCACATTGATGATATATTCTGAAATAAATTCTACAATATTCAATTTACCAATACAAAAATAAAATCAATAGTAGCTATAGCCAGCTTGTATCAGTGCATGCCATCCTGAGTAGCATTTGACAGTTAACATTTAAACAAAAACAATCTCATTAAAGTCAGAAAACACTAATTTTCCCACTGAATGGCCAACTTTCATAATGTATATATAGGCACTTAATTATATTGCTTACTTAAAAAGTTGTCTGTCATATATTTTTCATTTTTTAAAATTATTTTCCACATGCAAAATAAAAATATTATCAAAACAAAAATCTCTATTACAAATAACTGAATGTTCAGCAAATACAGATGTAAATCTATCCACAAAATTTATGCTCATAAATTTTCCTTATCAATTCACATTTTGTTTTAACAGTATAACAAAATCTGCAATGGTGCACCATTTTATAAATGATATTACATTTATTGATTTTATCAATGTTTTCCATTAATAAGTATTTGGTCCACCATTAAATGCATCATTAGGAGAAACTAATGATGCAATCATACTACCCACACACTTATTTATAAATGGCAGAGGTAGCCAAGATGTTGACTACAAAGTTGACATGAACATTGGCAAATCATAGTAATAAATTCAGAGCTGATTTGAATATAAAAAATAATTAAAAAAATAAAAATTCAAAATTATTCTCATTTAAAAATAGTTAAATTTGAAATAACACCTGTTGTTACTGTCGATCTCAAAAATAAACACAGGTTGGAAAAAGCTGAAAAGAATGAAATTATTTTTGTGTAATACTAGAGCTAAAATCCTTAGAAATATTTAATTGTCATTTTCCAGAGGAGAAACGAAAATAACTTGTTTTGGAGAAACAAGAATTTTAACGAACTGATTTTAAAACAAAGGAGTTGTGAACTTTTAAAAACACTTTGTATAGTAATTTAATAATTATAATTTAATAAATATTTTATAAAGCAACATGTATAAATTGTAATACTAGAGGTAGCTGAAGTAATTTAGTAGTAATCATAACAAATGTCTTAAACAGTTCGTATCTTATTGAAATCTTTTTTATCAGTTTATATCTTCTAAAAAGATCACCAATATTTTTGAGTATCTAAAAAGCCTTATAAAAAAAACAACTGTATTTTCTTAAAAAAACAGGACTTTGAGTTATTTTTTTTTGCTCAAGCTTTTGTTCCTGCAAAAATAAGTTTGAAGTCATGAAAAAAAATCATAGTTACCCTCAGGTATACTTTCACCAAAAAAGTTGCCCCCGGTGTCCAAACATTTGGCCACTTCTGATATGTGGCAATGAAAGCTATGATTTCTCTTCAGTATTTTTCTTCCTTCATCTATATGTAAATTTAATTAATGTAAGTAAAATATTTTTCTTATTATATCCTCCTTCAATAAATCATTAGTATATATTTTAATATTGGATTATTTTTAAACATCAATGTTCTAAGGTTAGCTAATTTATACATAAGAGGAACATTCGACTTGAGATGTACAAATCCTTTAATTGACAAGGATTATATAAGGATTTTATAATTGGTTATTTAAATCTGTATTTTCTGAACATTCAAATTATTTGCAATGGAGATTTTTGCTTTAATAATATTTTTATGTTACATGTGGAAAACGATTTGAAAAAAATTCAGAGTTATACTTTATAAATATGACGCACAACTTAATAATTTTAATTCAAGTTTCTACTGCAAAAATAAAAGTAAATCAGCAAACTAATATAAGAAATAATTGTAAAATAACAAACAATATCCAAACAATAGCAGTGCCTTTATGACACCCAAATAATGAATGATTCAGTCATGATTAGAAAGCAACTTGTTAAACTTTTCATTAATTTAGTAAAACTATTTTTTATCCATACACAAATATATTATATACAGACCTAGTATATACTGTAAGACTTCCTTTTTTCATATTTTTTTCTTCATAAATTGATAATATATAATTACATACTTGGGACATAAATGGCAGTTCCATTAGCATTTCTTGCTTTATTTTGTAGTAGTCATCTTTATACATGGTAACAATATTCTTATCTTTATATTTTAATATATTTATTTAAAATTTTTTTAGATAATAATCTCTTTCTTAATTAAAGCCTTCCAATAGTTTTTATTGATTCTTTCTCATTAGTTAAGTATATAACTCTTTTATATCAAATATTATTATAATATAATCTATATCCTAATAGATCTTCCAACGATTTTTGTATATATTCTGAAATTATACAAAAATGTATCTTTAAAATCAATCCTCAGCCAAAGTGGAATACCATCTTTATATAAATTCATATTCACAAAAATTCTTTAAAATATGCCAGCAAATATAAAAACAAATATAAAAGACTAGTAAACATTTTTGGGATAAAATTTTAATGCATTGTTAACTCACTCACACCACAATTGTACTGTGACAGGTTTAACTCTTTTCTCTGATTGAAAGTTTTTAACTTTAATTGTAATATTAAACCATTATCATTTACCAGAATGTGATAAATTTGACTTCATTTGGTGTATATTTTTGTTTGAAAATGAAGAAAATTCTAAAAAAATCACATTTAACTTTTGTAAATATTAAAAAAATGTATGTTATAATCAAAATAATAAATGTTTTTCATCATGTGGGATTAGAGGAGCAGTTTTATTTCAGAAGATGAGTGAAATCTTTATTATTTGACATTTCTATTTAAAATGTGAATGAATAAATAGCATTATCTGATAAATATCAAATTATCCTTTAAAAGTTTGCAAATTTTTAATAATTTTTGTAGCATTGCAATGTATTCTAACAGATAATCACTAATTATGTGAGAGTAAACAACTTGTAACTATCTTTATTGGAATTTGCATTGTTTAATAATATAATGTTCTATTTTTCACAAAGTTAGAAACTACAGGAGATAATAGAAGGCTATTAAAGCAGAATTAAAAAATCATTTAAGTTTCTGAATTTTCAGTTATCCTGACATCTATAAAAAGTTTGGAATTAAAATATTCAGATAAAATACAAGTAATTTTAATGATACTTTAAAAAGAACTAGTTATTTCTTTCAATAAATTGTGAATTGACTCTTATACAAAGTTCCTCATTGCTAAAATGAAGGAAGTTAATAAATTTCCTTTACTGGGAATTCCACATTATAACTAATTACACAACAAAAACACACAGTTTCTAAGTGGTTATTGTTGCTTAGTATTGGTGTTCAGATAATGAACCTAACCTACTAACCTGATATTATTTTAGACAATTATTTCCCCCTTTTTAATTCTTTTTGTGCTAGAATAAACATAATCGTGACAAATCTAAAATGTTAATATTAATTTTGTATAAATGTAGCCATCAGAAAAAAATTTTGTTTTTAAAAAATATAGTATTAGTTCATAAAATATTTATTGTTATAAATATTTGTAAATATATTTTAAAACATGAAATAATTTTAAAATTTTGTTCATTTTAATTTGTAATGAGAATTTAAAAAATAACTTATATTTTTGATGTTTTAAATTTATATTGTAAATTGTACATAATTTTTTTGAATTTTTTTTAAAAAAAGAATTAGTAAATATAAAAATTCAATACATGATATTTTCATTAATAAAAATGTGATTAAAGTAAATGTATATTTGCAATGCAAAATAATTAAATTAAAATAAAATTTACCTTCTTTCTTGCCAAACAGGCCACAAAAATATTATTTGGATTTTTTTTTCATATGTCAGAGCATTGACCAGGAGGTGAACCTGGGCTAGCTGCTTGGAAGGCAACTATGCTAACCACTAAGCCACCAATGCTTGAATTGTGTACAATCAACATAACTTTTTCAAAGCTTTGTTTATAACTGATTAGTCTGACATCTACTAATAAAAATGGAAACTAAATTACATATTTATAATTTTTCTAAATCACTATTTAATTTCCAAGGCAGTATTTGTGTGTAATTTTCATGAGAAAGGGAACTACACATATGCTGTATTGTTTTTAATAGATTGGTAATATTTTGTAATATTAACAGGCAGTAAATTAAAGAAACTTTGTTATTGTTAATAGACAAAATAAAAATGAATGGATTTAAAGTGATTATTGGAAGGCTTTTACACTCTCATATCAAGATGCTTTATATTGGCCTATATAAGTGAATTTAGGTGCAATGATAAGATAACTGTTTTATTTTTTCAAAGTCTTTATTTCATGACTTAGTTTGAGAATTTGTTTGTACTCATTAAAACATCATTGAGTTATTAAAAACAATACAGTGCCTGAGTAGAGGATATAATTCCTTTATGATAAAAAATTATAATTTTTATAAAAAATGGTAATCCTGGTGAAATGGATTAAGCAAGTGATAGCTATTAATTGCCTTATATTAATACTAAAGTGATTAAGATAAAGCAGGCATTACCACTCTAATCAACATCTGGAAATAGAACTGGAAGGATTATGTCTCTCCTCATTGCTGCAGTAACATTATAAACCATATTATTATTTCTATTATTATTGTAATAAATTAAGATATTTTCTTAATTAATCTAAATACATGTTTTTATGATTCTCAAATGTAGCAGTTTCAATAGCACGACCTCTTTCATTTTATAAATATTTGATAAACAACCAGCATAATTTATATTATAACTCCAATCAATATTTATGACCAAACAATCTATTTTTATTAATTGCATTTATTATATTATTTCTATTACATTGTTTTTAATATTGCCATTGAAATAAAAATGAAAACTATTTATTATATTTAGCTACTTCTATTTCAATCACATATATTTAAAGTTATGATCACTTACTATTATATTATTATTATTATTATTATTATTATTATTATTATTATTATTATTATTATTATTATTATTATTATTATTATTATTATTATTATTATTATTATTATTATTATTATTATTATTATTATTATTATTATTATTATTCAGATTATATATATATATCAGTTCATTATCTTTTCTAAAGCAATAAAATTCATACGTTTTTCAATATTGCTCCTCATTCAGATTAATATATAATCGACTATATTTTACATTTTATCAATGTGCTTAAATCCAACAATGAAAAATTTAAATATTTTATCAATTTATTTTTTCAACAATTGGAAAAATGTTGAAAAATTTACATTTCTTTAAAAACTTTATTTGGTATTTTAACTTTTTTTTTCATGTGTCATAGCATCGGCTGGGAAGCGAACCCGATAACCCGGGACAACTACTTGTAAGGCAGCTGTGCTGACCAGTCGACCACCAATGCTTGACAATAGCATTGTAACTTTTTTAGTCTTAATCTATTTCTTTACAATCCAGCATTTTTAACTTTGCAACGATCCATCATAAAATTTCAAAATATGTTAAATCAATACAAACATGAAACAAATATATGTAGTAAACAAATAAATCACTGTAACATTCAATTTTTGAATGTTAAATAATAAATAAATTGGTGAAATGTTTTCAGTTATTATCATGTAATCACTATTAATTTCATATAAATATAAATTGATATTAACTCCCATAATGAATTATTCTATATTGTCTCTCTATATCACATGATCACCATTTCCTAGGCTTACACAAGCTGTTATTAACATTAGCAAACTCTCCTTACAATAGTGCCACCCAGTGCAAGCCTTAGTAATCAATGAATGCAGGAAGGTTTGTGCATAAAATCCTCATCTAGTGCCTACTCATTCAATATCCCCTGACAAATTTTTAACTTTTGTCTTTCATCAGTGAGGAGCTTTGGATCTGAGAGCACTATACCTAGATCTAAGGATCTAATGCAATCCTCCAGCAGCCATATTTTACCCACTTAGTTAACTATAAAGCTAGGATCTCAAGATGAATACACTTTAATATCTCCAACCCAAACTCATTCACTTGTATAGTCATAAAGATCTGAAGCCAGTCACCATCATCCCATAGGCAGGAATAGTACAAAACCAACAAAACATCACATGATCACATTTCATATGATTATATAATCTGTTATTAACTGTTGAAAACTCTCCATATAGTAGTGTCATCTAGTGAAAGCCTTAGAAATCAATTGATGCAGAAATGTTTGTGCATAAAATCCCCATTTAGTGCTTACTCGTCCAATATCTCCAAACTAGTTTCTACAGATAAGATTAAGGTTATTCGTCATTTGCTATTGTTATTAGATGATTCTATGTATTTTGTGTGTAATGATGCATTTTATAAAATTAAAGAGGGTTGAGTTATTGGTTGTGTTATTTCTTCTTTAATGTGCTTCTTCTATATCGATTTTTTAAAGAGTAATGCTGTTTATAATTTTTCTGTTTCTTTAAAATTATTTGTTAGATATTTTGATGATTGTTTGTTTGTCATGCATGAAAATAATTTAAATAATTTTTTGATGGATTGAATGCTTCTGATTCTAATATTAAATTTACTATTGGGGGGGGGGGAGGTGATACATTTGAATTTGTTAAGTTAAAGTATTTAGATTTAAGTATTGATAAAGTTAATAACGTTTTAATTTGTAGTCATTTTATTAAAACAAAACATTTAAGAAATATGATATGGTCAGACAGTTTACTCATAAAATACTTTTTTAATTGAATATTTGTTATAAAAATAGAATGCTTAATAATTTTGAAAGTAATAGTTATATTCAGAGTAGTCAATTTGCTTCTAACCATAATGAATTAAGTTATAATAATGAATTTATTATAAATATTATATTTAATAAAAATATCTATAAATCTGTTAATAAAATTTAAGTGTTAATGAGAATAAAAAGTTTATTTCTTTGCTAAATCAGTAAACTAATTTATAAAAGTAGTTTTGTATCAAGAGGTATGAAAATGGCCTGGAAAAAGGCCTGAATTTAAATTTATTGCTAAATAGTTCAAAACAGTCAATTGATTGCAAATCTCTTTCCTGGAGTGGTTTATAAGATTCCTTGTAGTTGCCATAAAATTTACATATGTCAGAGAAAATTAAGTCTTAATTAAAGAGTTAAAGTTTATAAGAGTGAAAAATAGATATCATAACTCAGCTTTATATATTCATGAACTAAATACAGGGCATGAAATATTATTTGACAATGCAAAAGTTTTTTATGAAAAAAGTGAATTTAAAAAAAGAGTGAAAGAAACTTTGATGATAAAATATTTTGAATCTGAGACCATTAATATCATGAAGACATCCTATGATGTTAAAGGAAGTTGGTTTTTGAAGTGAATGATGAAAAGCTAATTTGTTTTGTATATATAAGTGGTATGTTGAGTTGAATTTTTCTTTAAAAAGTCTATTTGTTAATAGATGAAATAATGATTGTGGAAGAATTTTAGTAAAAATCTTGTTTTTTTTTTTTGGCTAGTATTATAATGTTATATGAATTTCTATTTTATATATAATTACTAGTACAGTGTTAAGCAATATTTAATTTATACATATATCTTATAATTCAAGTTTTTTAGGAGCAGCCATATTTAATTTTTTAAAAAAAGGAAAAAAATAATATTAAGAGGAAGTTTCAGCAATATAACACATGACCTCAATTGGGCAAAATACTAATCACATGGTTTTTAGAGAGCTAAAAATTATAACATTTGGGTTGTTGATCAGTTTGACTTAATTTAGTTGAATTTTTTTTATATTCATTTGTGTAAGGAAACTATTCCACATGGTGGGTAATTTTGTTGTTTCATACCATCCATATAGAAGAGTTTCTTTACACAAATAAGTATATAGATACTTGAGTACTAAACTTGCAATGCAGAGGGGACAGGGGAGATAGGACCTTTTTACATCCACAATGAATGTGTCATGTCAAGATGATGTCATATTGAAAGAAATAGTCCTACAATGGTGATGTGACAGTTGACATCATATTGGACATTTTTCAGTTATTGTATTCTTAACAATACTGAAAGACAAAAGAAATGCTTCCACCTGAATAAATAAAAATTTAATAAAAGTGTATTAAGTAATATTTCTTTTATTTTGTAATTTTTGGATTAATTTCTTTATAAAAAAAAAGAAACAGCAATTTTATGACAATCTCAGCATACTTTGCAATCAAGTGGTTTCATTTTTGGAGTGAAAATTTTTTCTGCAGATCTCCATTTTGTGTAACATATGTGTAGTATATATTACATGGTAAGTGTCATAGAAATATATTTAATGTATTTTTATCAAAATTAATTCAAAATCATAATCATTTACTGTTTGTTTTGTGTATATTTAAATAACTATTTTTTTAGATTAATGACTTCATTCTTAAAATTTTTTTTTAAAATTTTTAAAACTTGTTCAAAATTACTTAAAAGTCAAAATCATTTACTGTTCATTTGGTATATATATATATAATAATTATTATATCCTTTTTAAGGAGTTTTGTTTTACTTTCTTTATTTAAAAAAAGCCGTTTAAAAATCTAAATCATTTACTGTTCATTTGGTGTATGCCTAATATTCTTTATTTAAAAAAGACATTCAAAAGTCAAAATGATTTACTATTCATTTGGTGTATGTGTTATATTCTTTATAAAAAAAAAAATGTTTAAAAGTCTAAATCATTTACTGTTTGTTTGGTATATGTATAATAACAGAATTTTAAAAATATTCCAATATTCTAATATTTCAATAATAATCCAAGTTTAGATAGAATAGTAAATTAAAAATCCGAAAAAATGTTTCTTTTTTTCTTTAAAAAATATAGTCCATAAAAATCAATATTTATCAAATATAGATTCACCAACCAATTTCTTTAAAAAACTTGTTCTTTATTTAACTATATAAAATTTACATTCAATAAGCAACGTTTCGACTATTTCTATCCTTATAGTCTTTTTCAAGCCACTAAGAAAAAATACAAACAATATTATCAATAAATAATAAATAAATAAATACACAAATAAAATAAAATAAAAATTAAAAATACAAATATAAAATAAAAATAAAATAGAATAAAAAATAAATAGAATAAAAAATAAAATAAAAATATATATAAAAATATAAAATATTACCTTCCCCAAAAATTAATTTGGTTCATAGTTTTTGCTTTAATTTCTTTATTAAAAAAATAAAGACATTTAAAAATCAAAATCATTTATTGTTCATTTAGTGTATGTATATCAATTAATATGTCTTTTTTGTACTTTTTGCTTTAATTTTTTTATAAAAAAAACTGTGTTTATTAGCAATTTTATGAAAATTCCAGCATCCTTTGCAATCAAGGTGCTTTCATTTTTGGAGTGAAAATTTTTACTGCAGCTCCCCATTTTGTTGGTAATGTACTTAATGTATTTTTATACAAATTACTTACAAATCAAAATCATTGATTGTTCCTTTGGTGTATATTTAAACTATATTGAATTTTATAACATTTTTAAATCATTTATTGTTTGTTTGGTGTATATTTAAACTATATCACATTTTATAATGTATTTTTAAATCATTTATTGTTCATTTGGTGTATATTTATTCACTTATTTTTAGTCCTGCAACACAGAGTATGTATTAGACCTACTGTGGCTGTTGTCATTCATATCAACTTCCCAATAACTTTATAATTGTTGACTTTTTCTGAAAAAAGATCCATGTACATGTTTTGTTTTTTGCTGAAGAAAGATCCGTGTACACGTTATTTTGGTCATATCACAAGTGACAGATTGATACGAATGTGAACAAGCACATAAAGATCTAATACATGCTCCATGCTGCAGGTTTAGTACTCAAGTACCAATATATATACATAACACTATCTAAATACAAATCAAAATAATTAACAATCATGTGTCACAATTTTTATCTCTGCAACAATCATGTGATTACTATTTTGATCAGATGAGGATAAGTGTTATGTTGCTGAAATATCTGTTTATTATTATTTCCTTTTTACTTTTGTTTTATTTTTTTTAATTAAATGGGGTTGCTTGGAAACATAATTTATAAATATCTTTTGCTGATGGAAAGTTTCATTTTAATATATATATATATGTGTGTATTTGTCTGAAAGTTTGTGATGATAATGTAGTTGTAATTAAATGTTGAACTTGGAATATTTTTATCATCTAATAATAGCTGTTAAATGTTTGTAGAAAAATTCAAACTTTGTTTAAACTTTTCAATTACATTTACTCTATTAATAATGGTACACATCTTGTTATATAACACAATGTTTTGAGTGGTATTATTTTCACCTTTTCTTCAGGTGTTGCTGGCCTGATCAGGACAGTTCCAACAAAGAAATTGAATCTGGGATTTTTAATTAATTAATTTTGAATTTAGGGCAGATATCTAGATAACTAGGCTATTTTAACAAAGTCTTAAGTTCAACACGAATCTAAGGGTTGTAGGTTCGATTCCCTTGCAAGTACCGTTACTGGTCAGGCTAGCAACACTTGAAAAAGAGAAAAAATAATATCCCTCGAAATGTTGGTAAAACGTTGTGTTATACACAAACCTATGTACTTTCATTGACAGTTAAATATATATGAAAAGTTTAAAAAAAGTTGAATTTTTCTAAAAACATTTGCCGTTTAACATTAGATGACGGAAATGATCTAAATATAATTACAATATATATATATATGCGTGCGTGTATTTATAGAGAATGGAACTTTTATTATTATTATTATTATTAAAAAAATTAAATCAAAATAAGTTTTTAACTACTCACAATTTAGTTAAAAACTATTTATAAATCCCAACTTTGAAATATTTTTCATTTAAATATATATTACAAAATTGAAACTGGTTTATAAAGTTAATTTTAATTTATATGCAATATTCTGGAGATGAAATTTTAGTACCAGAAGTTAAATGCGATTAAAGTTAGCCTTTTAAAAAATGTTTTTTTTTTTTTATTATTGTAAAAATTTTTTTTTTACAAAAGCATTTTTTTTTTTTAAATATAAATTCTGATAATGTAGGAACTGATTCTAAAGATGACTATTAGAACAGGAAGTAGAAATCGTACATCACATGATATACACTACGATTTTTTTAAATTATTTAATTTTACATTAACTTACAAAAACATTCAAGAACTATAGTTTAATATCTATTAAAACAAAAATTCCATTGAAGTTACGGAAAAAGTTTATATATAATATGTTAAAACATTACTATTTTTTTTTTACATTAATAATTTAATTGCTTGGAACTGGAAAAGCCATTAATCAAGAAATGCTATTCAATTGTATTAGTCTTACAGGAATATTATTATAATATAATTGCCATTTTTATATTAATTATTAAATTATAATGTGTGTAAATTTATGTATAAAATATGTGGAAACATGTAAAGTAGTTTCTCCTTAGACAAAATCTGAAGTTTATGTATATCAAACCTAAGCCCAAAAGCCTTGTTAGCCAATTTAGACGCTTTCATTCTTTAAAATTATTATACACCATAAACTCCATAAAATTCCACTCATCTTTTATTATTCTTCCATTAGTATTATATATAAACTAATTATTCTTCCAGTACTGACACATTTTTTTATCGATCTCATATTGATGAAAACTATTTTATAAGTTCCAATATCCCTGCCCTCATATTTCTCCATTTTTTTTTATAAAGACCTAAACAAAGGCCAAGAAAATTTTATCTTTCATTTATTTTGTCTTTATGTTTTTCCCACTCTCTATATAATTTTTTTGAGTCCTTTTTAACATTTTATATTCTAAAATATGGAACATCAATCAGTAATTGCAATGTTAAACTATTCTCAATCATTGATACATGTATGCATATGGACATATAATACAACCAAAATTATTTGATGATGATGATAATGATGATATTGATTATACATGATAACTAATAATGATTATATATGATAACATATATATTGGGATGTTGAAGGTAATAAATTAATACAATCTTTGAGATATATATTTCGATATTTTTATGTATACTTATAGATTTTAGTTATGAAAAGGTGAATACAGTCAATGTTGAGCATCAATTAATTACAAAGTTTGAAATTACATTTAATATAAATATGTATACTACAGAAAGTATCAAATATATAACTATGTTTATTTTATTGTCTATAATCAATATCATTTAAATGTATAAATATGAAATAATTATTATAGTAACGAAGCAACAATATAAATACTTCTATTTCCATCTAAAAAAGATAAACTGTATTCTAATTTTTCAGTATATTATACTTTAGTATACCAATAGTTATATTTATTTTATAAGGCTTTTATTTCTCTAATTCTATCTTATCATAAGTATTGAATACTCATTAATATAATAAAATAATAAAACAAAAACTTTATTGAAAAATTAATATTAAATTATCTCAATGAATTAATGAAAATATTTTATATTTTCTCTTTAAAATACAGTGAACTGATAAATGAATACAATGTACAGGCTTAAACCTGCATTTATATATGTAATATATGTGGGATTCGAACTTAGACTTTCACACAACCCACTACTCTCGGTGCCATATTATGTTGCTGATCCACCTGATCATACACATGTTGAAAAGATAAATAATCACCAATATACATATTTCGTGCTAAAACAGCACTCACCAGTTGATCCAGATTACCATCTCCACACATATGGTTTAGCACGAAATACATATATTGGTGATTATTTATCATTTCAACATGTGTGTGATCAGGTGGGTCAGCAATATAAAATGTCGCTGAGAGTAGTGGTTCGTGTGAAAGTCTGAGTTCGAATCCAGTAAACTGATAATAAAATTTATAATAAATTGTTATTTATATATTCCTATGTATATAACCAACGTTATAACTTATTATAAATCAAGCATTTGCTTTTATAAGTAAGAGGATTAAAATCTAAACAGTTGGATTTATTTTATTTTTCTATTTAAATTAAATTAATTTAATGATTAAATTTATTTAAGGGTATTATTTATCTAAAGAATAATTATTAATGTTAGTAATAGGCTAAATAAATTAAATAGATTTAGAATTTGGCATTATTAATATTTTACATGATTTATTATTAAATGCGAATCCGTTAAAAACATTCATTTAAAGCAAATAAATGTCAATATTTTGTCCATCTATCTAATATATTTGTGTTTATATCAACATCAATAATATAGTTTGTTTTGGAGGTTAATTATGTGATCAAATCTATATACAAAAAATATAATTTACAAAGTCTTACAAAATAACGACTATATTAAACAAAAATAAATAATACTACTAATTGATTGATAAATTCAATAATCATTATAAAAATATTTTGAATACATCAGCATTGAGATAAGGTTCAAATTTCTAATTTTTTTTGCACATATATAAATTATTTCTTCTTTTACATACATGTAAATTATTTGAAAATATCTGTCTTGATAACTTTACTCTTAGTTGCTGGTAAGAGTGTGGAAAATGTTTATTTCTGTCAATGACACTGTTATGAACTCATTCTAACTCGGTAGGATTTAATCTTACTGCAATATTATCAAAGATCAGATTCAAGTTAAAATAAAACTGAACAATAATATAACAATAAAGTAAAATAAATTGCCAATGGCATATACAGGCCAATTGAAAGATAGGTCAGTGAATCTGATTATGTCCAGATGGGGTCTACTGTGATTTATTTAAAAGGAAAAACATACAAGTTTTAAATGTGCAGAGAACATTAGAAAAACTATAGACACTGGAAGGATTTATTTATGTTGTCCATAATATTGTAGAATACAGTGATACATAATGAAGCCTGTAGCATGAAATTTCTAGTTACATCTGCACATGAGCCAAGTTACTGGTAGGTTGGAAGTGACAGGGTTTTAAACGATAATTTGTTTCCAAACATTAGCTATATTTCTAACAGTAAGACCTATAAAGTTTTCCAACCATAACTGAGACAATCTATTGTATTTAAATATTTGTATATGCTCAGTACAAAATACTGTATAAAAAGAAAGTTACCATTAACACTGAGATAATCATACAAATATCTAAACCATTATACAATTACAAATATCCAGTAACACCCTCTATTTAAAAGTCTATATCTCAATAATAATGAACTTCAAAATGATACCATTTCAAAATGTTAATTCAAGAACTAGTTAGAGTTTAATTCCCCAAATAGTTTGATGCTAACTAGTTTATAGTTTATACAAAGTTCTCAACTGTTCCAAGCTAAGCACATGATGAGAGATTGGTGTATATAAATTAACACAGTTCTGGTCCCCACCAAGCTGTTCTAAAAAGTACACAATGTATGCACAATAATGAATACTTGCACTATAATCCTGAATGTATAGTTTCTACATCTTAATTCTCTTCTTTCTCAACTTAAGGTAATTCACAATTCCCATGCTGTTCTCTTGCAACAGATGCTCTGCTAAAATTCCCAAATATGCTCTGTACTTTATCTGTTTATCAGATCCTATGTCTATCACTTCACTCTGTACCTTATTTTTATTTTTTCATCTACCACCTTTATTAACTCTTCTTTCATTTCTTTAATCTCTTCCCTTATCTCTGTTTTCACTTCCCTAATCATCTCCACCACTTCTTTTTTTATTTCTTCTTGAAACCCTCTTAGTTCCTTCTTCATATCTTCTTTGAATTCATTTATTGCTTCATATAATAGCCTTTTCACTAACGATTCCATGCCCTCTTTCAATTCTTTTTTGTCTTCAGCCATATTTTAGTATCTTTTCCACTTCTCAATTTCATACACCTCTTTTTTAAAAAAAAACACATTTTTTTATTATATTTTATTTTTTCCTTCAGATACTTTGCTTGATTTCTATTTATTACTATCTTTTATTGACACATTTGCTGAAGTTGCACCTCCCGATGTTGCTTTACCTTCCAAGTTACTTAAACTCCTGAATTTTTGCCCACTTATCTTTAAATCTTTTACGCTTATCTCAGGCCATGGCTATTGTCAAAGCCTTGAGTTAGGCCACCACTGTAACATTTACAGTACAAATAAAATTTTATTATATGATTTGCGATTTTGTATTCAGTGACCAAATTGTATTAGATTATAAGTTACCTGTCTGCAATAATTTAAGCAACTTATCCACAGCAATTATTTTTTTTGGTCACTTAATCCTATTTTAAACAATTCAATTCTACTCACACACAAAAAAAGACAACCAGCTTTTATTTATTTAAGGTGCCAGAACTCGTATTTAGATTTCACTGGCTGAACCCACCTTTTTTTTAACCGAACACTAAACAACCTATTTAAATACATGGAGGATTGTATGTCTGGTTCAGAGTCAGCAGTATATTTATTGGCTGGCAATCATGGTGGATGTTTTTAAGAATTTCAATAAATAATATTTGTAATAATCAACACCAACATAAATTATATTATTATTTTATTAATCTATACTAAAATATCTTCACTAAGATTAGAACAACAAATTTAATAATGATAATAACAAGAGAGATTAAATAGGATGAAACCATTTCTAAAATTTCCATCAAATTTAAGCAAACACTTAATATGATGGTTATATAGTTCAAGTGAGAAAGAAAAAACATAGTTTGAGAAAAATAGTAATCTCTTTAAAGTTTCTTCTGGTAAGTTATTGTTAACAAAGGACATTATAAGTTCTACCATGCATGGATTTCTTTAAATGAGGGGATCTGTGGTCTGTTACTGCAGTAGCACATAAATAATTCATGGTTCTAAATTCTGGAGATGACTTCGCTTGGGGTCATATGTGACATCGAACAGAAACAACACCAGCAAATGATTCCTTTTACTAGTACATTTTAGACAAGCTGGCACACTGATGAGTCCTTTGGCATGCTCTTCATAACTTTGTGCAAGGTTTTCTTTTTTTCACGATTGATCTCCTAAGTACAGCTCTCAGGTTTCTCCTTCATGTTTTCTATTTGTTTCTGAATCAGGTTTATCACAAAGTACCTCTTGAGACTATTTATATGTTCCATTAGTGACTCCCCATTCTGCACATAGAAGATTACAATTTCAGAAAAGGATTTACCACACTCAGCACATTTTCTCTATTTTCTAGAAGTTTTATTCCCTGGACTTGTTGTTCTCAAACACATTAAGTAGTTCAAAATGGTATCATTTTGAAGTTTGCTATTATTGAGAGATAGACTTTTAAACAGAGGGCATTACTGAATATTTGTAATTGTATAATGGTTTAGATAAAATATTGTATGCGTGTATTTTATATTGTAAATATACATAATAAATATTTTATGTTGTTTATTATATCATAGCTCTGAAGAAGACTGCAGGATGGCAAAATGTAAGATTGTGTATGCATATAGGTACAATAATATATTTTTGCTAACAAATGTTCAATGTAGTGGATAAATTGCATTTATATAAGATATTACAGCAAAATAAATAATGTAATGAATTTGGAAACATTCCTTAATAAATATTTTTACATTTATTTACAAATTTGTAATTATTTTGCATTTATATGTATAAAGGAATAATAGAGTGGTTTCTTTATTATATCATAAAGCTAAGTGCACTTTTTATGCTATGATTATAGTGCTTGTCAATGCAAGTACAGTTAGTTTTATCATATAATGAAGAGAAAAAAATCATTTCATTACACACACACACACACACACATATATATATATATATATATAATATAACAGGTCTATTATATGGCACACAATAATATAATGTGGGTGCTGAAATATATATCAAGTTGAAAGGAAAAGTAGAAATAAACACAGACAAAAATTTTAATAGATTTTTTCTACATTTTCTGGAATAAAAATAATAAATAAAGGGTTAAACAATTCTGAATTAAAAACAGAATTTTATCATTAATTAAAACATTTTAAAAGGTTGTATTATTATTAGTCTGATTTTGAAATTTAAAAATAAGCATGTTATCTGATAACTAGAAAAAATGTCTGTTTTTGAAATCTTTTAATTAATTGGTAAATCTCTAACTAAGTAAAAACATGTATATCATACCTTGATAAAACTTCAAATTTATTTTCAAAAGGATTCGACAGATTGAAAACAATCGCTATGTTTTTATCACTTGGCACCAAGATTATAAAAAGACTGATAAAAAATTATCAGTTTAGTTTGACTTGTAGCTTTTATAAGAGCTGACCAGAAGTCTGTTTTTAATATTTTGGTAATTGGCCAGATGCAAAGTTTGTCATAATATTTTTTTATATTTTTGTGAAGCAGTTGGCTCATAGCTAGCTGCAAAGTTTGGCTAATATTTTTTGAAGAGTTAGCTGCAGTTTGTTTGTAACTGTAGCAAAAGTGGCCACCGGTAAAGCTAGCTGCAGAGATGGCTGGCAGAATTATGCAGAGAACTTCTATGAAGATATAAAAATGCATGGAAGAAGCTGCCCTAATTTGCTGCTGAAGTTCTGAATCATGAAACTTACTTCTACATTCACTAGTCTGCCTAAACAAGGAGAAGATAGTTTGCTGGCTGGCCTGAAGTCTGCAAGTCCAAGATGGGAGGGAACCTAAATCAAGATGAACTTACCTGGATTATAACTTCCTGATTATGACTTTTGTGAATTCGTCCCCATCAAGAGAAACCATCAGTTGATGAAGAAGTAGTTGCTGTGTCTATATCCAGAGAAGAACAGATAAATATATATACAGTGAGTTGTATTTTTTTTTAATATTCCTTTAAAAAGACATTTTAACTTACTAAAGTAAAATTTGCTTAAGTCAAATGTCTAAAAGAGAGATGATTTTCTATATATATTTTGTAAAGAAATAATTTTTATATTCATTAAAAATGACATTCTAAAAGTGAAATATATAATCTATAGCAATTATTTAAAATCATTTATTGAGAAAGCAGAAAGACATTTTGAAATTTATATTTTTTAATTCTATAAAACGATCTTATCATTTGTTTATTAAAAAGAAAGGAGACATTTTAAAAGTGAAACAAACAAGAAAATAATTTTGCCTGGATTTAAAAAATTAAAAAAAGTAAAGGATAGTTGATTCTATAATTAAAATTTTAAAATGTTGATAATTAATCACCAAGTACCTGTCAAAATTGACTATTTTTTTTAAAGAAAAAAAAAACTTATAAACTGATAACTAATTTTAAATTATATCTATATTTTATTCATACACATGCATATGTAAATAATATTATTGTATAAATCGCATATTGTTGTTAAATCGGTAATAAATTGAGAGGTTTCCAATCTCTCGCATGCGCCTACTGTTTTGTGTGAAATTTATGTATGTTTTCCAAATGGAATCAATTAGGAAAATATAATATTGTAACAAATTAAAATAGGACATATATGGAAAATTTAATCATTTTTGTCATTATTGAATATCAATTGAAATATATTAATTGTATATTATAAATTGTGTCTGTGTGCATATATATAAACTATCATGTAGTATTTTGAATTTTGTATAGTAATTTTGTAAAACACAAATGTTATAATTTTTTATTGTATATTAATCAAAATCAGAAGGATTATGTATATAGCCAATATTCTACTGATCTTAACTTCATTTTTTCTATTTTTATTATTAATAAACTTGTATTCCATTGTTAAAAATTGTATTACATTGTTTCTTGGTCACATACAGTAATAGGGCTTATGTTCTCTGAGTTAGATTCGAGCATGGGATGAATATATAAATGGGTATGTATTTAGTGCTTTAGGAGCATTCCAATATGACATTGTCCTGGTCTTAGCACAAGTATTATATTCTTCAAAGCTCCTGCATTACATTTTGTTTTAGTTTAGTCTTAGAAATTAAGTTTATAGTTGACCAATGCATTAATTGTACTAAGGGGCCAGAGCATTGATGATGATCAGCATATTTTAATATCACAGTATTATTGTTTAGATTTTTCTGGTTATGTATTCTGATGGATTAGCACTTAACTGGTGCACCTGCCACAACATGTCAAGGGCTCAGTAGTCAGCATGGTCTACAGAAGACCCATTTCCAATCCAGTCACAAATTTGACTGTTGATTTTATTTTATATTGTTGATCATTTATGATGATGAATGGTTTCTTTAGGTATCTCTTTTGAGTATTACTTATACTTATTGATAATGCTGGTTGATGTATAGTGGAGTAATAATTATGCTTTTAGTTATTCTGAGCAAGCTCTCTTACAATAAATAAAATTGCTTATATATTTTGTGAAGTTAAACATTACTTAAACATTTATTTAATAAGATCACTTTAACATTATTTGAAATATCTTAAACTTGGGAGTGATGATAACTTTACCATTATCCCAGGTACAATCCTGTATTTCCATCTTACCCATCCTGTTACAAAATATATATGCAAAGTTCATCAGGGCTATTTTGCACCATATTTTTATTTTTCCACTTCTTTTCTATCTGTCTACTTTCCACTAAATTGTCATTTTTGGCATTCTGTTTTTATTTATTTTTTTAGCAAGGCCATATCATTTTAATATTATATCTTCAATCGCTGTGTCACATTTTTTTCAATTTCTACATTATTAATTTTTTTTGATTAATCTTTTTACCCAATTTTGATGATATTATAGAATAATTCTATTTCTATTGCTAACAATCTCTGATCTCTTTTTCATTCTATACAATAATTATTTTCATTTTCATTAGTATATTATTTTTATAAAACTGAGTTGAGCATTCCTATTGCCTGTCTTCTTGTTTCAGTAATTTTTTTTATAGATCATACTTTATGCTGATATATTTTTCAACACATGTTCCTAAGTATTTTAATATATCCATTTGTACAATTTTTCCCATCCATGATCAATATATCATTTTTTTTGTCAAATGTTTTCAAAATTAATATTTAATTCTCACTTGGTATATTCTGCCCCAAATTATTTGGTAATATATTTAATATTCTTTATATCATGTACTATAATCATTTTGTCATCTGCAGATAGTAAATTAAATAAATATCTTCTATGCCGATCTTTTCAAAGTCATATCAATATAGATTTTGAACAGAAATGATGACATGGAAACATGCCACAAATAGTTCTTTTTCTGTCATAAATCAGCTTCTACTTTAACTTTTATTGTTAAGAAAAATTTGGAACATTATCTATATATTTTCTATATTCCTTAAACCTCTCCTTAGAAAAAAAATTGATTGCTTTTATATCTCTCTATTAATGCATATGAGAGTCTCTATATTAATAAATATCTTAAATAATTAACTTGTTTTCAAAAGTGTTAACACATATTGTGAATAGCTTATATATTTCATTTATATTGTTTTTTAAACATTAATAACAAAAAGCAAAAGCAGTTCTTCACCTAGTGTATATAAAATTCTTATCCTTAATATTTGAACCCCAATTCTCAGAAGTTTCCAGATTTTATCTTTACCAATGAGTCATTGTAAGAAATGCATATATTCATTCAATAACTATTATTAACCTTACTTGTCAAGTAATATATTCTTATTATTACATTCCCATACAGAGTAACAAATTACCTATAGTTTATGAAAAGCTAAAAGTATCTAAGCAAGTTAGTTTGAGTTCAAATCCTTAAGCTGAACTAAATTTTCATGTTAACAGTTAAAGGATGTTGCTGGTTGCACATATGAATGTCTTCTAATTCTGAATCCCAGGTATCATTGATAAAATTTAAAGGTACAACTGGTCCTATAATAGAGTTTGAATAATAAGGCTAGGGATTTAGATGCATGTAGAAATTACTTATATACTCAAATTTACACTAGATGGCAATAAAACTGAGAGTTAAGATTTGCTTTATATTGTTTAAGCTGGATATTTGGTAATTTGCTGCTATAATAATATCTTCAATATTTCTATCTTTTTCTTTTCTTTATTACCTTAAGCAATTAGCAACTAAATATTTCCTATTTTTACTATTTGGTTCTGCATAATTATTTTATTTCACTAAAAAAAATAAATTATATACCAAAATTTCTAAACTATTGTAATTTTTTCAATCACCAAACTGGTCTCTAACATCTTTGAATTGCACTCATATCCAAAAACTAATGAAGACGTGTTGACATTCTTATTCTATGTATCGTATTTCAAAGCAAAAACCATGTGACTTATCTAACCACTTGGCATACTCTATTAATCCACAAATCTACAATCATATGTAGTTTATGCTAGATCTCTATTAATATCTAAAATTCAATTATATAATCGTCCACGAAAAATATCTCAAAAACAATAAACTAGTTCTAATATGGTTTCGCTCTAAGATTTAATTTTGGCTGCGTAAAGCAATAAAATAAGAGGGGGATGTTCTGTATATATATTCACCTATTTATCAATATGTCTTAGTTTAGTGCAGCGGTAGAACGCTGAGCTATGGATGGAGTTCATGGTGTCATTACGGATGCTTGAGCTTCTTTTGAATTCCTAAAAAAAACACACATTAGATTAATTTTATTTACAATAAACATATATATGACCTTTCTAACTCAAACATTTACTTTACTAGACTTATTATATAAACTCATTATAAACATTCATCAATATTTTTTTAAAAATGAAAAACATTTTAAATTGTAAATTGACATTTAAAATTAAAATATAAGAATAATTATTTAAGTAATGTCATAAGGTTATGTTTGGTTTAAATTCATTTCAGATTGATAAAAATTAGCTCTTGCAAAGATTTTATCTTTTTTTCTAACTATTCTCTTGGATTACAATTTACTATTTCCTCAAATAAATGATCTATTTTAAATTCAAAATAGTTTGAAATAGATTTCTTTTATAAACTATCATTACATTATGAATTATTTTATGTACATCTCCATGGCAATGGATACAATCTTTTTTCTCGTTTTCATCATTTATTTAAGTAAGGTCAAATTAGCATTTACAAATTGCTATATTTATTCTATGGAAATTATTTAACCAAAAATTTTTCTTTTCCCGTCTCAGAATAATTACGATTATTTATTTTAATTTATTAGCATTTAATTCATCTAGCGCATTTAGTTTTTGTAATATCATTTATATGATTTAATGGGGAAAGGGTATTATTGTAAGAAATATTAATAAAATAATTAATTTCCATGGAAAGTATATATTTCCTGTTTTAATCAAAAAATAATACTGATAAACGTTAATTACTGAAAAACCGCAATATAAAAATTGTTAACGGAAAGAAATTTTAATCGGTATAAAAGTTCTTCCTTTATAACAATTATTATTTTATCTGCTTTAATTATTGCTGGATAAAAATATATCATATTTATTTATCGTTTTTATAGTTATTTATTAAAATCTGATGTAGCAAATGTTTATATACGTACTTATAAACTTGTAATGATGAAAAATAAACAATTGGTCTATGAAATTCTATGTGAATGTGGAGAGAAACTGAAAATCTCATTGAAAAACTATTAAAAAATCATAAATTAAGACAAGTAAAGATAAAGATGGTTAAAATAAAAGACCATGCATATATTTAAAACATAATTATTGAGAAAATATAATGTTGGGAAGAATATAAAATTTAAAATGATAAAAAATAAATAAAATCTACTCACATGACAGTAACAAATAAGCCCATATTAGTATGATAATTTATAATATTTGGAAAACACTTATTAACCTTGCCCTTACAAGAAAAAAAAGCATAAGGTCCCTCAGATAAGTGTATAATATTTTCTGATTGCTGCCATTGGTAGAATGACTAGTCATTAGAGTATATCTTAAATTCAGTATATATCACCTGAATAAATGGATCATTCAAAGTGTTGTTTTATATTAAATTGTAGTTATTATTAATAACTGAATGCATTAAGAAAATCATAAATTAGTTTAAATTTTTCGTAAAATATTTAACTATTCAAGGTAAGAATAATCCAGTGGATACCAATTTCTTAAACCAAAAACTATTTTAACAATTCAGTGCCAAAATAACACTATCAATATGCAGGAAATGGGAATCCACTTTCTATCCTTGTCTATGATTTTAAAAGATCATAAGTGCTAGAAGAAACATATAATGGATTAAACTTAAAATTATGCCATGAAGTTTAATAAATCTCATTCAAATTGGATATGATTAACTGTTTAAAATAATTATTTTTATAATCTTTCAAGCTACAATATAGTGTATATGTCATTTGTTTTTACATATCTTTTAAATAAATAGATTAATATTAATTACCCATAAGAGTTAAGTAATCGTTCTGACCAACCAATAACTAACAGTGGATTTCACAAATATATTCAATATTAAATACTGGCATGGCCAAATCATATCCTCTAGTAATTAATACTCTAATGTTTTTTTCTTTATTATTCAAGACATGATTACATTTCCTGGCCATCCAAATTCTTCTAAACTAAACGAAGTTTACTGTTATTAGCTATATTTGTTTGGGAAACTCATGACAGTTTTTATTGTTTTCTATGGGTGCCAGCATCAGTGATGGTTGACAGAATACCCATCTTGAGTTTATAATTACTCATACTAAGATAGGAGTCTCAAATTTATGTTTAAAAAGTAATTAAATTCCATATATAGGTGTTCATTTAACAGGATAAAAAATTAACGATTGCTGATTTTATCTCTTGAAATTATTTTAATCAATAAATAATAAAATGTAAAATAATCATTAATTCCCACCACCTTTAAAATTCTAATAAGACGCACACACACACACACATACATATATATATTGTGAGTGTTCAAATTGATGATCCACATACATATATATATAAAAAAAAAAATAACATAGTAAGCAATTCAGCATAATAAATTTAACGAAATAGGATTAATATTATTTTATACATTTCATATATAAATGCAATCACCATAGTAACAATATTACATACAGTTTAATGTTTTTTATGTTGTGTATATTTTATTTGTAAAATATTTTAAAAAAAAAAATATTGTTATTAAAAAAAAAAAGGTTATTATATCAATTTTATATTTTTGGTTTGTAAAATATTATTTTAAGAAAAAAATTGTAATCGAATTTAAATGTGATCTTCGTGTGTCTTCTTATCTATGACCGTCTTATTATCTATGACCGTGTGTGGTCGCAAAGATAAAAAAAAACGTCAGAAAGAGAATCTATAAAAATGACGTGACAGAAGATAAAAGAGGTCAGATCGGTCAGTCATTCTCAGTCACTCACTCAAGCACGCACACACTTATTATCACTTTGTATGATAAAGGACAAATCTATTTGTTGTATTTTAAGAAAATGAACCTTTTCAATATTAAAATTGTTGGTTTGTAAAACTAAAAACATGGAGTAGTAGCAGAATTATCTGCCCGTTCAATCATTCGGGCGGACAAATTGAAGGGTTCCCGAAGAGCGGCGGCAATGTAAAAAAAGAAACCTATGAAAAAAAAAATGCTTTATAAATAAAGAAAAGAAGACATCGTCTCCCGACTAACCAAATGGATCAATTCACCTCATAACCTGGATCGTCGAAATACACTCACCTCTACAGAATGGAAAGAGAAAAAGGAAACTTTTTAATGAGTATTGCAAAGTTTACAATTACTATTTCGGACGGAGAAAATCCTCTTTACACTATAAATGAAGGCAATTGATAGACTAATAAACAGTGAATGGACAGATTTATATATATGGTATGATTATTTTTTTTTATGAAAAATATGTGTGTTAATTTTTTTTTAATATGTAATACTATATGATGTTTTTTTTTTTTATTATCTAAAGAAATATAATTATTAAATGAAAATGATCGGAAAGACTCAAATATAGTTATTATTTCCTATTCATTTATCCGTAATTATTTTTGATAAACGAATAGACTTTGATACCCTCTTATTGCACATTTTGGTATAGGGTATATGTAAATTTTTATTTTTTTTTAGTAAAATATCTAAGAACCTTTCCCATCATTTATTCATTCATTTTTTTTGTATGTGTCGTTAACGTTCTTGCAACACGTATATAGAGATACATATAGCAACATGATTATTTTATTTAGTCAACCAATTTAAAATATAAAGACATTTCGGATGTATACTATCATTAATATTGTCAATCTTTTTTTTTTTATAATTAAATAAATTGAGTTAATTTAAATATCAAGACTAGTTTACTTATTTTGTTTTATTTGGATTGCGTAAGACGGCGGAGCAACTTAGGTAACAGAATTCAAACTCAGCTTGGTAAGCGAATTGAAATAGAAGATAAGGTATATTTTGCTTATTAATATTTTATTTTGTTTCTATATAAATTTCATAGTTATATTTGCATTCGAATATTATATATCCATATTATTATGTCTCTTAATTAATATTACAAAGTCAATCATTTCATGTTTGTCTGATTCCGTAATAAAAATCTAAATAGATTATACTTTATCGTTCGGTTTGGAGTAGTTCGTTTGAATATTTCTTAAACTCCTATAAAATGAAGAGAATAAACTTCATTGACCGATTTAATTGAATATTATTTTCATTTATAGAAATATCAAATATAATCATGTGTTTTAATTGTTGCTAATCAAAATTTTTTATTCAGTTATTTAAAGTTTTCAAACAAGTTGTATTAATATTCACAAGTGAATAAACATCCAAGAGAAGCTCGATATATTTTTAGTTAATATAATTGGACATTGTAAAATTAGAGATGAGCTAATAGAGTAAGTATTTTAGTTTAAAACCTAAACGAAGCATTAATTAAGCATCATTTTATTGAGAGATATTTATAAATTATTTTGTAACTTATTGATAATCTATCGACGTCTATTAATTTGTTTAAACATATAAATGAGTGTATAAATTTTCGAAGTGTTTATCTTTATATTTAGCGTTTGCTAACATGGATATATGCATATTTGGGGTTCAGTTATTATTTTGTTTTGTCGTTTAAATAATGTCTGTATGCAAACCAATGTTTTGTAAAGTGCTCTTACAGGTACTTAGAAAATTATCCATTAAGTTATAAAGACAGTACCTTTAAATAATAAAGTGGAGTTAAAGTACTATAACAGTAACAGGCTAATAAAATATATATATTGGAATCTAGATTAGTTATTAATTGGATTGGTTTTGATTAGATTGCCAATCAAGTGTTAGCCTAATCCTATATTATTGTATAGGGCAATAGTAGTTGATTTCACCGCTCTATGCAATTTATATTGTAGTTGACGGATTTGTTGATGGCTGGAGCAGATAGTCTCATTATTTCTTCATTTTTCATATAACTTAAGTAAATTAAACTTTAAGAGAGATTATTTGTGCTTTATGATGGTTTATTATATAATGGCGACCCGATTGAGCTAGACCAGATTAATTTATATTGGATTTTAGAATTTTATCAGATCAGATTGATCATCCTAACCATCACCTTCATCCATCGATTTAATCAGTTGCAAATTGGCACCAATATTTTGGGCCTTCTTTTTGTTAGATTTGAATGGATCACAGCAATCGACAATACCGTCGGTTACAAAAATGGCGCCCAACGTGGGGCCGAAATAACCAATTAAAGACCCAAGTTTGAGTCCCATATAGATGTTAAAACATAGTATTATTTTTATATGCATTGGTGGAGTTATGTAGTTGATTATATTAGATCATAGGTTTAAGTAAGATATTAAAATACTTGTGGTTGTCGTTCTTTGGGGATTTTGGATTTTGTTCGCAGATGCAGGATTGAACGGATGGATATGTTTTATGTAAGGATAAATAAAAGTAAAATATTTCGCAGGTTATTTAAAATAGAAATATTATATTTAACATAAATAGAAAATAAAAATGGAAAGCCATAAGAAAGAAAAATTATCAAAACCTGAAGGAGATTTGTATCCAATTCTAAAAGAATTAATGGAAAATATGAATGATATGAAAAGTGATATGAATAATAAATTTGAAGGTATGAGCAGAGATAATAATAAGTTAAGAGAAGATATAAGTGGTGAAATAAATGATAAATTTAGTGACATGAATAATAAACTGGGTGATATGATTAAAGAAAATAAAGAATTTAGAGAGGAGGTAAATATTACAATTGGCTTATGCAAAATAGAGCTAAATGCTACTAATGCAAAGTTTGAGGAATTAAAATATGACTTAGATGCTCAATTAAAAAAATCTGATAGTAAATGTGATAGCAGATTTAATGAGTTAAGGGACCAGTTAAATAAATCACAAGAAAGATTAGAAAATAGATTTGAAAACTTGAATGAGGAAGTCAAAAATTGTAAAGTTGGGCACAAAGAATTAGAGAAAAAGTACACAAAATTTGAGAAAGCTTACAAGGATGGTCAAGAGGCTTCAAAAGTAGAAGTAAACAATCTTAAGCTAGAAGTTAAGGATCTTCAAAGCCAGATGAAAGTTGAATATAAAGAGGTGTGCAAGAAACATAATAAGGCTGATAATGAAATAAAGAAATTACAGAAAGTGTGTACAGAATCGCAGAATAATCTACTAGGTGTCCAAGAAGAGTTAAGCAACATTGAGCAAGGGAAGGCAAGAGAGTTAGATGATTTAAAGGATAGACTAGATAGTCACCAATCATCATTGCAACAGTTAGAAGAGCATGCTAAAAATCAAGATGAGGTTTATAATGAAATGAAAGATAATAGCAGAATACTGAAACAAGAGATAGACAGGCATTTGGAGGAACAGGAAATAAATTTCAATCATAGGATATCTATAATGTTGGAAGATAAAATAGTGGGAATAAAGGATACTATGGTAAAGGGTAATGATAGTCTAATGGATAAGCCATATCAATATTTGGCCACAGAAAATAAGTTAAATAGAAATGATCAGGATATACTATCAATGTATGGGGATGAAAATAATAAATTAATGCATAGTCCAGAAGAAGTTAAGAGAGAAAGGATAGATGGAAACATAGCAAGATTTATTCAGCTTAAAGTCTTCAAGGGTGATTATAGTGAAAACCCTATAGAGTATCTAAGCGCACTAGAAGAGCTGTTCTCATTAAGTAGACTAAGTGAAATGGAAAAATTGTCAGTGGCTAGTAATCATTTGAGTGCATCTGCCAAACATTGGTGGAAGTCCTTGTTTAATAAGCCCGAAACATACGGGGATTTTAAATATCTGTTGTTGAATGGTTTTTGGGGCGAAGATAAACAGGACAATATTAGGCACCAGATTAGCCAAGATAAATATAGTGTTAGCAAGGGTAGCTTGACTCAATTTTTCCGGATGCAGACAGCAAAATTGAAAATGCTGACCGCATATCCATTGTCGGAAAATCAAATAATTCGTATCATTAGGAGAAACCTGCCACGCCATATTGAGCAAACTCTGATTGCTGCCGATAGGCATACTGTTGAAGAGGTGTCCGATATACTGGGATCACTTGAGGCAAGTGAAGCACCTACAGGAAGTGGTCATAAATACCACAGAAATGATCCTACTTACAATGTTTCTCCCATTAAATATTATAGAAATAGAAGGGCCTTAGATAATAGAAAGGATAGGTATTATAGAGGCACTAAATATGCCCAATCTTTAGCACCAGTAAATACAAACAGGGCCAATCCCAAAGGTTATGAAAGAGTAGAAAAGGGTGCATGTGCAGCAGGAAGTTATCCTGTCAGCATATCACAGAACACACCTGTGAAAATGCTAGGGGCTAGGCCTAAGACTAATCCTTTAAATTAAATATGGCCTCATTGGAATGTTCCTCACTGCGGGAGCCTCATAGTATAATGAATTTGTGTATGACTGGAAGATAAAAGAATTTATATAGGAACATATTTATTTGAAGTAGAGCCAAATCAGTGACCCGCAGAATTATAAATTCAAAAAGTTTTTGAATGTATATGAGGGACCATTCCGAATAAAAAGAAAAGTGGGGGAGAATGCATTTCTCATAGAAACCCCAGAAGGTGAAAAAGGTACCTTCAATGCCCGAAGCTTAAAACCAGCAGCACCACCCGATTAAATAAAAAGACATTCACTAAAAGTAACTTTATTAGTATGTCTTATGATACTTATTATTATGACCAAAAGTCATTAGCAATAGTGTAGATACACATATGAAAAAAATATATATATATAGAGTGAGAAATATTTATAGTTAAAGCACTTTTGAAAATTTTCTTTGTATAGTATGCAAGTACTGTTTAAAAGTAAACCTTGTGGAATTGACTGATGATGGTGAATGTGTTATTTAATGCATTAGAGATATAGAGTGTAAGATTTTGATGTCTGTGCTATTTGTGAATTGTAAATATTTGTATGGTTAAGTCTTTTCTTTGAGGAAGTTGACAGAACTATAGATGTATGTTGTGGCTCATAACTCTATATAAAATGATATTGAGGTCTGAAGTCGACAAATGTCCCAGACTTATTATTATTCGTTGGCAGGTAGGAAGAAATCCTTGATGGCAGGATTTAGCTCTTAATATGAGTTATAATTTCAAAGAGAAATGTTTAGTAGTTTCCCTAACCTGTATAAAATAAAGCTATTCAAACATAAATGTCCCTGATTAGCATCAAGATAGAGCACAGCTTAGTTTGTAAAGTAATTGTCAGATCCTCCAGAAATTAAAATTAGATTTAATTAACATTTAGTCGATTTACTTTAGTATTAGAAGTGGTTTAAAAATGGCATATCTCTGTTGTTTTGAATCTCCAGCTCACTGTATGAGTTAAGTTTCATTTGTTTAGATTATTTTATAGGAAAAGTGACTTTAAAGGTTGATATTTTCAATGTCCAAGGCAGGAATTGAATAAATATGGGATATTAAATAACTAAAGTTACATTCTCACTTTATGACAATATTGAATGTTTAAAATTTAGACCCCTAGTAGTGTCACTGAAGTGAACTACGAATATGTCTAAAGAAAATAATAATCAAAGCTATTGTTGAGTTTTAAGAAAATAAAACCGTGAATATGTATATATTTTAACAATGCAATGAAAACATATGATTATTAGAAAGTAACTAATAATATTTGGCTTATAAATATTTGGCTTGTATGAAGCAAATACTAAATGATTTTCTTATTTGACTCTAATTTTAGAGCATTGTTATCCAGAAAGTTGCAGAGAGGAATATACAGATGTAATGATTTGATTGTGAGAAAGGAAGGAAAATATATATACACGTATAGGTGAACTAATTAGTCAAGCATAAATGGAATGAACGAATTCCACATTGCTTCTATAAGAATAAGATATTTTAAATTTTTTTTTTAACATTTCAAATGATATTAAAATCAAGACAGAGAAATGGTAGACGTTTCTCTAGACGGAAATTAAAATGCTTAATGATTTTAGAGAGGGAAGGAAAAAGGTGTCGTTATTTTTTTTTTTTTCTCTTCGTGGAGGGGAGATGTTGTGAGTGTTCAAATTGATGATCCACATACATATATATATATAAAAAAAAATAACATAGTAAGCAATTCAGCATAATAAATTTAACGAAATAGGATTAATATTATTTTATACATTTCATATATAAATGCAATCACCATAGTAACAATATTACATACAGTTTAATGTTTTTTATGTTGTGTATATTTTATTTGTAAAATATTTTAAAAAAAAAATATTGTTATTAAAAAAAAAAAAAAAAAGGTTATTATATCAATTTTATATTTTTGGTTTGTAAAATATTATTTTAAGAAAAAAATTGTAATCGAATTTAAATGTGATCTTCGTGTGTCTCCTTATCTATGACCGTCTTATTATCTATGACCGTGTGTGGTCGCAAAGATAAAAAAAAACGTCAGAAAGAGAATCTATAAAAATGACGTGACAGAAGATAAAAGAGGTCAGATCGGTCAGTCATTCTCAGTCACTCACTCAAGCACGCACACACTTATTATCACTTTGTATGATAAAGGACAAATCTATTTGTTGTATCTTAAGAAAATGAACCTTTTCAATATTAAAATTGTTGGTTTGTAAAACTATAAAACATGGAGTAGTAGCAGAATTATCTGCCCGTTCAATCATTCGGGCGGACAAATTGAAGGGTTCCCGAAGAGCGGCGGCAATGTAAAAAAAGAAACCTATGAAAAAAAAAAATGCTTTATAAATAAAGAAAAGACAAATGGATTTGCATAGACATCGTCTCCCGACTAACCAAATGGATCAATTCACCTCATAACCTGGATCGTCGAAATACACTCACCTCTACAGAATGGAAAGAGAAAAAGGAAACTTTTTAATGAGTATTGCAAAGTTTACAATTACTATTTCGGACGGAGAAAATCCTCTTTACACTATAAATGAAGGCAATCGATAGACTAATAAACAGTGAATGGACAGATTTATATATATGGTATGATTATTTTTTTTTATGAAAAATATGTGTGTTAATTTTTTTTTAATATGTAATACTATATGATGTTTTTTTTTTTATTATCTAAAGAAATATAATTATTAAATGAAAATGATCGGAAAGACTCAAATATAGTTATTATTTCCTATTCATTTATCCGTAATTATTTTTGATAAACGAATAAACTTTGATACCCTCTTATTGCACATTTTGGTATAGGGTATATGTAAATTTTTATTTTTTTTTAGTAAAATATCTAAGAACCTTTCCCATCATTTATTCATTCATTTTTTTTGTATGTGTCGTTAACGTTCTTGCAACACGTATATAGAGATACATATAGCAACATGATTATTTTATTTAGTCAACCAATTTAAAATATAAAGACATTTCGGATGTATACTATCATTAATATTGTCAATCTTTTTTTTTTATAATTAAATAAATTGAGTTAATTTAAATATCAAGACTAGTTTACTTATTTTGTTTTATTTGGATTGCGTAAGACGGCGGAGCAACTTAGGTAACAGAATTCAAACTCAGCTTGGTAAGCGAATTGAAATAGAAGATAAGGTATATTTTGCTTATTAATATTTTATTTTGTTTCTATATAAATTTCATAGTTATATTTGCATTCGAATATTATATATCCATATTATTATGTCTCTTAATTAATATTACAAAGTCAATCATTTCATGTTTGTCTGATTCCGTAATAAAAATCTAAATAGATTATACTTTATCATTCGGTTTGGAGTAGTTCGTTTGAATATTTCTTAAACTCCTATAAAATGAAGAGAATAAACTTCATTGACCGATTTAATTGAATATTATTTTCATTTATAGAAATATCAAATATAATCATGTGTTTTAATTGTTGCTAATCAAAATTTTTTATTCAGTTATTTAAAGTTTTCAAACAAGTTGTATTAATATTCACAAGTGAATAAACATCCAAGAGAAGCTCAATATATTTTTAGTTAATATAATTGGACATTGTAAAATTAGAGATGAGCTAATAGAGTATTGATATTAAACTCCAGTGAAGTATTTTAGTTTAAAACCTAAACAAAGCATTAATTAAGCATCATTTTATTGAGAGATATTTATAAATTATTTTGTAACTTATTGATAATCTATCGACGTCTATTAATTTGTTTAAACATTTAAATGAGTGTATAAATTTTCGAAGTGTTTATCTTTATATTTAGCGTTTGCTAACATGGATATATGCATATTTGGGGTTCAGTTATTATTTTGTTTTGTCGTTTAAATAATGTCTGTATGCAAACCAATGTTTTGTAAAGTGCTCTTACAGGTACTTAGAAAATTATCCATTAAGTTATAAAGACAGTACCTTTAAATAATAAAGTGGAGTTAAAGTACTATAACAGTAACAGGCTAATAAAATATATATATTGGAATCTAGATTAGTTATTAATTGGATTGGTTTTGATTAGATTGCCAATCAAGTGTTACCCTAATCCTATATTATTGTATAGGGCAATAGTAGTTGATTTCACCACTCTATGCAATTTATATTGTAGTTGACGGATTTGTTGATGGCTGGAGCAGATAGTCTCATTATTTCTTCATTTTTCATATAACTTAAGTAAATTAAACTTTAAGAGAGATTATTTGTGCTTTATGATGGTTTATTATATAATGGCGACCCGATTGAGCTAGACCAGATTAATTTATATTGGATTTTAGAATTTTATCAGATCAGATTGATCATCCTAACCATCACCTTTATCCATCGATTTAATCAGTTGCAAATTGGCACCAATATTTTGGGCCTTCTTTTTGTTAGATTTGAATGGATCACAGCAATCGACAATACCGTCGGTTACAATATATATATATATATATATATGATCACTAGATGGAGCATACCAATAGCTCTAATCAAGCTTTATTTTATAAGTACCGAAAGAGAAAGAATTCAAAATCTCTATTAGAAAATCCCTTTCTCCAGACCAATTGGTTTCAAGTTTATGGCTCACCTCAGTGGAGTGTGGGGACTCTAGAAACTAGATCTAAAATACTAACTCAAAAGTCAGCACTTATAAAACATGATTCTATCAATTTGAAAGCCTGAACTTTTCAGACATGTAAATGTCTTCAAATCCAGCTTAACAAACCAGATAGCTATATGGGTCTGAATTCAGCTCAGTTTCACCATATATAGCAATAGCCTCTGCAATATAGCATTGTAAAAGCCTTCAAAGCTACATTTATAATAATTAATAAAACAAGTCATAAATTTCGTAACTTGCTTTTAAGCTTGCAATTAAATGATCACTAGATGGAATTTACCAATCTAATCAAGCTTTATTTTATAAGTGCCAAAAGAAAAAGATTTCAAAAACTCTATTGCAAAGTCCTTATCACCAGATCAATTGGTTTTGAACTTATGGCTCACCTCAATGGAGTGCTGGGACTCTAGAAACTAGATCTAAAATACTAACTCAAAAGTCCACACTTATAAAACATGTTTTAATCAATTTGAAAGCCTGAACTTTTCAGACAAATAAATGTCTTCACATCCAGCTTAACAAACCAGATAGCTATATGGGTATGAATTTAGTTCAGTTTCACCATATAGTAATAGCCTCTGCAATAGCAAAAGTTCAGGTTTTCAAATTGATAGAAACATGTTTTATAAGTGCTGACTTTTGAGTTAGTATTTTAGATCTAGTTTCTAGAGTCAAAGCTTTCCACTGAGGTGAGCCATAAGCTTGAAACCAATTGGTCTGGAGATAGGGATTTTCCGATAGAGATTTTGAATTCTTTCACTTTTGGCACTTATAAAATAAAGCTTGATTAGAGCTATTGGTAAGTTCCACCTAGTGATCATTTAAATGCAAGCTTAAAAGCAAGTTACAAAATTTACGACTTGGTTTTATTAATTATTATAAGTGTACTTTTGAAGGCTTTTCTGACGCTATATTGCAGAGGCTATTACTATATGGTGAAAATGAGCTGAATTCAGACCCATATAGCTATCTGGTTTGTTTTGCTGGATTTGAAGACATTTATGTGTCTGAAAAGTTCAGGCTTTCAAATTGATAAAAACGTGTTTTGTAAGTGCTGACTTTTGAGTTAGTATTTTAGATCTA
Organism: Epiperipatus broadwayi; assembly: GCA_028023455.1. NCBI lineage: Eukaryota > Metazoa > Onychophora > Udeonychophora > Euonychophora > Peripatidae > Epiperipatus > Epiperipatus broadwayi. Next base: position 24,609,914 of record JAQFVV010012393.1, on the reverse strand, counting down.
GTTTTTAGTCTCAGAGGTCCACTGAGGTGAGTCATAAGCTCAAAACCAATTGGTCTGGAGATAGGGACTTTCTGATAGAGATTTTGAATTCTTTCTCTTTTGGCACTTATAAAATAAAGCTTGATTAGAGCTATTGGTAAGCTCTCCATCTAGTGATCATTTAAATGCAAGCTTAAAAGCAAGTTATAAAATTTATGACTTGTTTTATTATATATATATATTGTATTGGTCAGTTTAGATAACACTCACATTTTATATCTCTTTGAACTCCTTTATCATCTCTACACAGTACGTATTATTATTACGCACAAATTCCTTTTGTACGGTCAGCTAGCTCAATCACTCAATCACGGAGATTTAAATGAGAAACCCAGATAAATTACTTAAAACTACTATCATCACATATCTTTACTTTATTAATGGAATTTATATATAAATAAATAAGCAAACTTATAAATAAATTATCTAACTAGGATAAGAATTTAATAAGTATGTGTGTTTAAGCCATCAAATTAACAGTACAATATCTGGGGTTAATAATAATAATAAAAGCAATATAGACAACAGGTTTGTTTTACAATACTGTTTAATATAATTAAATAACTGATTAACATAATAGAGCTACTTTCTTTACTAGTTTCTAATATTTGGAAAACATTATACAACATTTTAAATGCTTCGTTCAATATAGGGGGAAAGATCTATGTGCCAATGAGGTAGTGACATGTAAACTATATATAACTCATTGCTATTCGATGCACTAATTTATTATTAATAAAATTAATATTTTATAAACACAAAATAATATCTTTCACAAATGAATATTCGGTTTATATGTCTATAATATGGTCTTTTAATTATATAATACCTTAACATGAAATGACTAACAAATATATCAATAATTAAAAACATGGGTTTTCTATAACACATTTTGTATAAAATATTGCGTACGTTTAGGAATTCGCTGTTAAAAGGGAATCGCTATAAATCAAGCAGGTTGCCGACATTAAAAGGGATAACTAACAAATAACAATAAATCACTTTGATTTTGATATATCTCACTTCACCATGACTAAGAGGCAACTTTAAAAGAAATATAGATCTTGAAGCAGTGCTGATATAGCAGGAATAAAAACATTGATAAGATTGATGAAAATTTCGCCATTATATTTGAAGAACGAAATGGTCACTCTGTGTTTCCGCAGATCGTAACCTGGAGAGAGAGCTTCCTTGGACACAAGCAGAAATGAGGTCGGGCCTTTTTACCCTTGAGCCTTACTGTCCGACTATGAGGATCCTGCAGAATTGAAATCCACATTATTAGCTTAGATTTTATAATATATATATATATTAAAATAATAGCAAATTCATTGACCTTAGAATAATTTCCTTATGTCAGCAATGCCTATGTTAATGGAGTAGATGCTTTATTCACATCCATTACTTAAATGAAATAATAAATAAAATAATTGCCAAAGCTTAGCGACTTGAACATTTTCAAAATCAAATTGGAATAAAGCAATCATGACTATAATGTCGTACTAAATAGCAATAAAAGTAAATACTATCTTTTATTTAGAGATTTCCCAAATGCAAATTTCATTTAAAACACTCTTTAATATCTCGGCAAAGTACACTAAAATCTATTGCGATAAATATTCATTTCCTTCATACAAACTCAAATTAGTGCTCTAATAATAAAATACCATCACACAATATTCATTTTATTGACAGATCGCCATTATGAAGTATAGGTATTATTGGATTATACAGTAATTTCAACTCGTTGAATAAAAATGAGCTAAACAAATATTCGCTCATTTGGGAGAGTGTTAGATCAACCAATCAATCATGGGCCGATTGAAAATATTTAAGGAAGATTTCAATTCACCGAATTAGATTTATTGGCACATAAATACTTAAATATTTTAAATCATAAATTAATAAATAATAGAAAACCGTCATAAGAAAAGAAATATGAAATAAAAAGCATTTTTAAGAGAAACTAGTAAAGTTGAATTAATTTTATAGAGAGCAATGACAAAAGCAAAATTACAAAAGCTATATAAGTTTTACGTATTTTACAAAGCATGTTTATCTAGGATAGGGTTGCAATATTTAATTACTGATGCTATGAAAGCCATTTAAAATAAGAAAAGCAAATTATATATTTTAGAAAGAATTCTTTTGGCAGTAATATTACCTTCCAACAATTCCTTTCATGTGTAGGCTTCATAACTGCTTGCAAGTTCCTTTTGGAGAGTGAAATGAGGCACATTTTCATCAATAAAATAGCTATCTATTTTTTATTATTCAGAAAAGTTCATTCACCAACAGTTCTCTTTATGATTTCAGGAGGCATATCGCATTGGTGTAGTCTATACTGTGCTATTAATAATATTTTGCATGTTTGCCATATTGCATTGTGTTCATACAGGTATATCTTTGATTTCTTGTGTTTTTAAAGCCAGTACATTTATATTATTTGTTTGTTTTCAAAATCTTGGCATCATTTTGTTTTTAGATAAGTTTAAATTTTTTCTATTGTTTAAAATTTGCAAGCTTGTTTTTGTTGCATTTGCATAAGTCCTTGCGGAGATTAAAGTGGTTGTCATTGAATGTTTTTTGGTATCATCCACTTGGTCACCTGACATTGTGGCCACCATTTTTTTAAAAATGATGTTAAATTTTTTTGTTTGCTTGGTTTGTATTTTCACATAAAAGCTTCATGAAATTGTCCAATCTTATTTGTTGATTTGAAATTTCTAAGTTTAAATTTAGAATATTTACTTTTGATTTGCTTAATCTTTGTCATGACAGCAAGCAAGTAGCAAAGTGGGTAGCCACTATGATGATGATTTTATTACTGGAAAATTATTTATTTTATGGAAAATTTGAACAATTCAAAAATATCACAGAAAACTTCCTTTGGATTGTTCAGTTTTGTTTTTTACCAGTGTATATATGTTTTTTAGAAAAATGTCAGTTTTGCACAATTTTGGAGAATTCAAGATCCATAACCATTGTCTTGGCAACAAGTAAAAGCAAGGTAGGTGGCCACCATGTTGTTTGATTTTCTCCTTGGAAAGTGATTTATTTTATGGAAAATTTGTATTGGCAATTCAAAAATTTCTTAGAAAAGTCATTTTAGATTGTTCAGTTTTGTTTATTACCTGTGTATATATCATTTTTCATTTGAGAAACCTTAATTTTGCACAGTTTTTTAGGGTTTAAATTTCAGTAATCTTTGTCTTGACAATCAGAAGTTGAAAGATTTGCTGCAGGACTATTATTATTATTGTTATTGTTGTTATTATTATATTGATTTTTTTAGCCACATTTAGTTGCCTATCTTTAGAGTTATGTCATTATATAATAATAATAATAATAATGATGATGATGATGATGATGATGATAACAACAACAACATTTCAATATTTTTTAAAGTGCATACCAATAACCAAGAATCACCTACAGAATATTTATTATAATGAATTGTAAACCAATTATAATTAAGTGGTGGAATGACAGGGAGAAGTAGATGAAATGTCAATTTATAATAATTAAATGGATAATTAAAAAACAAAATTAAGAAAGCAGAAAGGAGTTACAATAATAAAGATATATGTTTACAAATTATATTTTAGTTTTACAGCTTTGTAGAATTAAAAAAAGTCACGACGGACAATACTATTATTTGAAAAATTCTTGTTATAAGTTTTGCTTTAAAATATTATGGGAAACAACTGACATCTTGAATGACAGGGAATTAGATTTAAAGAGTCGTGAGATTGGATATTTTATTAAGAAATATAGAAAAAATATATTTGAGAACAAAGATGGAATAATTGTGTCTCACGTGATGGTCTTGTATAAGAATTTAGTGTTTGTATTTTTTTTTAAATAACAATATTTGGTATTAAAACATAAAAGATATATGTAATGTTTTTTTATAATTTTATGAATATTTAAGAATGAAAAAGCATATGAAATTATAGAATGTTTTAGAAGACGAAAGACATTTGCAGTTTATTTATAAATGAATGAATTAAATTATTTTTCCTTTATAAATATTGAGGTTCTGATATGAAATAAATTATTTTTGATTAATTTTATGTAAATAAATACTTTTTTATTTCTTATCAGTAATTACAAGTTAAATAAAATAATTGTTAAATCAAATTTTTGTGCACTTTAATAAACTACACTTTATAACTAAATTTTCCAGAAATAAATTAATATTTTAATTAACTATTTTTATGTGTCACTTCTTAGTTTACATTAGTGAACATTAATTCCTAATGAAGTTTATTTATTAGCTCATTATATCTATATAATAACAATAGCTTGTTTAAACCCTTAATATTGATAATATAAAATTTAACTGTATCTTTTTAAAAATAAGAATAAGTTTCAGATAAGTATGCTTTGGAGATAAGTGCATTATCATAGATAATAAATAGAATAATAAAAATAGATAAACATATAGTATTAGTCATTTGTATTATTTTTATGATTACTATAGCAATGTACATAGATAAATAAAATTCAGGCCAACTTTCAAAATCAACTTTCATTTGTTTCAAAATGTACAAAAGGGAAATGCAATGAATGAACATATTTTTTAATAAATTTGAAGGATAGATCAATAAATAATGAAACTGTTATTGTTTGGGAATCAACAGTGATAGCTGGGCCATCATGACCTTGAGCACCATAATCAACCAGTCTATCATTACATCAAAACATATGAGACTTGACTGAAGAAAACAGTAGTAGACAAATAGTTTTCCAAATAAAAATCTTTTACAACATTTATATATAAGTAAAAGATTAGAAAATTTTTAAAAGAGCCACAGTTCCCAAAGATTCAAAGCCCACATTGTTCTCTTGGTAGAAAGATGTATTATCCACTATGTTATGAGATTCTTCTTATATTAATACAACAGTGAAAGAATTTTCATTTTATTTTTCATTATTATTATATTATATTTTAGTATACTATTGTAAATTTGAAAATACAAATGTATAATTAATGTAAGTGATAAAAAATATGGAATTGTAAAGAAAGAAGCCATAAAAATAATTAATGTTTGACTATTTAGAAAATTATAAAAAGTTTAAAACATTGGAAGTCTTGAAATGGAGATTGTGATCTATGGATACTGAGCTCCAGATTCTACTATTTTATCACTGCACTAAACCATTTAGGATCATCAAATTGGGTTAAAATAATCCCAGAATAAATTCTTTTATCAGAAGATTATCAATAAAACTTGTTTGCTTAGTATCATTTTGTGTTAATTCATGATCTGCGCAACATATTCAGAAAAATATAATAACCAGCTTTTTGTGATTCTATACTTTAAATATTGTGAAAATCAAGAAGCATGATAAAATAATTAATAGAATTCCATAGACTTAGGTCTTAATGTAATAAAAGTACAAGTATGTCATGAATTATCATGCACTTTTGACTATTTCCTTATTAGGCCGAAGGTTACATCAGAGTACAATCATATTTTTTATTCTATCTCAACCCAAAATTGTTCAAATTACTGGAAATTTTTGTCTTTCAACTAAGATATCTAGATATGCACTTAGCAACTAATACTGAATACCTAGCTGAATTCATTATCACTGGCTACCTGAAAAAACATTCTATTCCACTTGTAACTTTAAACTTTTGATCATAATTATAGCACAAAAAATATCTAATATATTGGCAAAGATTTCTTCAGTAGATAGATTTATTAACTAAAAATATCAACTGAGATCAATTCTATTGAAAGTGATGGGATCTTGGAAAAAACATTATAAAATAATTGCAAATGTAGATGATACAAAGATAAGAACATTACTTTTCAAACAGTAACATGTCTACTTATTCTTTATATTGAAATTGATTAGGTAATCAGAAGTCATGCTTGGAAAATAGACCTTGTTTGTTTATCGTCTCTTAAATAATATGGGAAGAAATTTCAAAGATTATTTTTTATAAAAAGAAATTAATTTGGAATGCAGTTAATCAGTTAAGTAATATATTTAAAAGAAAGATGACATTGTAATTATTAAAGCTTATAATGAATGGAATTTATCTTTGGGTTGTAATAAACTTTTTAAAAGTTAAAGTTTACTTAGAGACTATAAGTTAGACAAGAAAGTATTAAAAGAATTGGGTAAGAATAGAAAAATGAGAAAAAGATGAATTATTGCAAAGATGTATAAAAAAGTAAATAATAACCAAAGGACCAGGTGAGATTTTGGATAATTGTTTTTAAGAGTACAATGTCTAAGAAGCAATTCTGAGATGGTAAGATGTATAAAGTTTCTGGATCATTCATTATAGGTAAAGAGAATTTGAAACTTAACTTTGTAAAAGAGCAGTGGAGAGATCAATCCATTGCATAAGCAGTAAGTATAGATCTCAATATGAGATGTCAGATTAGAAGAGTAAATTATCACCATTGAATAGTGGTACATTATTTAACATATTTAAAATCTAGTACCATCCATAGATTGTCTTAAAACATTACATTTTTTTATAATTTTGTATTTTACCTGCTTTTCAAAAATTAGCATACTATGATAGAAATTGTAGTAGTTCTTAATTAATTTATTAATTTTTAGAGACTAATTTTTATTGATCACTCGGTATTTGTTTAGGAATATGGATAATATATAATGTGTTAATTTAACTCAGCCATCAGACATTTTAACTTGATAGAGTATTACCATAAAAAAAAGCCTGAGTTTATATTATTTAGTAGAATAATCTGCTATAAGATATCTTATATTGCTAGTTAGACTAAATAATATTGTCTTTATAAACAAAATTTATGAGTTTTGATTTATAAATTTGAACAGAAATCAATAAGATAAAAATATTATCACTATTTATAATTTATTCTAAATTAAAGCACACAGATGAGATTTATATTTCAATACTTTCATTCCTTTTGTCTTAGGCGTTTTTATTACTCCTGCAATTTTTAATTTTCAAAATCTAGGAAACAATATGATAGAATCATATTAATTATTTTCAATTTTATTTTATATTTTTATTATAATTAATTATATCTATATTTAATTGAAATAAAAAAAAATACAATTAGTTTTGGAATTTACATTATATAAAATTATCTATAGTTAAATATTTGACTATTTTAAACATCTAATTAAAACTGGTAAATGATTTTTTAAAAGTTCAAATTTTATTACATTTTTTTAAAATACTTAAATGTTTGTAACACATGTAGATAGCTTGTGTATGCGTTTTGGTTAACAGATTAATGTACTTAGAAAAGTATAAATTAAGTTGCAATTTCATTTAGATATTAAAAACAATCCAACATATAACTTATAAATAGTAATCCTTCATGATAAATCTTCAAGCAATCATTATATAAAATTATATGTGTTACAATATACATTATTTTTTAGACTTTAAAGAAGATTGTATGGAAAAGTCGAAATATTAAAAAAAAAAGAAAATAAAAACATTAAAATGTAATGTCAACTTAATATTAAAATAGTATAGTCGTAATTTTTATTAATTTTATTCCAGTTGTCAAACTTTTAAAAATGTAAAAATCGGCTCTATGAATTTTGTCAATTGATAGGTGTTTTTATAAGCCTCATGCTTTCCATACTAGAACTTCTTCTGCAGAGAATACATATATATATATATACAGATTCTAAAAAAATAATAGTTATCGTATTGCTTTTTTTTTTTTTATAAATGAAACATACTTCTATTTTAATAAAAAAAAATGTTTTATTTCTACATTGATTTATGATCTTTGTTCTTCTATAATTTATGGAATTTAGAAAACCGACTTTAATAACAATTTAGTTTTTACATCTATTGTTTGAGTGAAAAAAGTTACAATTTTATATATGATTTTATCTAAAAGTTTTGTCAAATTATTATATTTCTACACAAAGACCTAACACGGTTATCAAACTTCGAAAGCCCATTTGTGTAAGCTAATTGAAATGACATTTAAAGGAACATATATATTTAGCTAATTTGCTAGAAGAATTGAAAAAATAATAACTTCACATACAAAGAAACGTGTTACATTCAGTTTCATCATAAATTTTATGCAATAAAATTTAACACTTACTTCTCATATTTCTTTTATATATGTGCATGGAAGTGTGCCTGTTCTTCATGCTACAATATGGTTTTTAAAAACAATCAATGGCTAATATTAGACATTAGCAATATTAATGGACCTAGTAACGTATAACCATGTATACTGTCTAATTTAGAAAAGATTTTGCATTTTAAAAAATCACATGAAAATTAGTTCAATTTTTTTTTTTTTAACTGATTAGTTTTTATTTAATTATTAAATCGAAGGGATAAGATTTTAGTTTTCGAACTATTTTTAGATCAGTATGTTTTTTAATATGTCGGTCTCCAGATTTAAAACTTTAAAATGTGTGATTGTTTTCCACGATTAGATTTGATTCAAGTGCATTCCGACTATATAAAGTCAAATAGCTGGAAATTCATCTTTGTAGAATAAGTACATTGGTTAACTTATGAACGGAAGATTGTCACATACAACTATATATCATAAAATAAATGATTGAATTTAAATACTCTTTAGCATAATAATTAAAAAATTTTCTACTATGCTTATAACTTGGGTTCAAATCAAGACGAAGCTTGGAAATTTTTTTAGCTTTTAGGCAAATATAAAATTTTTCTTTTAAGTAGCTGTCCACATCTAATTCATAATACCATTTAATTACTGATTGGTAAATAAATATTTAGCTATTCTTATTGCGAAAACAGAACAAAGAAAGAAAAACATGGGCACCCTTGTCACTAAGTGTTTGATTATCTTTGTATATGGAGACCTAAGTTCTCCAAAAGCGCTAAGCCTTATAATTATTTTATAATAATACTAAACTTCACTTTTTTGCGTAAAGCACAATTTAAGACTATCTTTTACTATGTTTCTTTATAAAAAGATGCTTGAAGGATCTACTGGTTTTTAATGGCAGTTTTGTCACACTAAAAAGATATTAGTTATATATATATATATATAAATTGCTACATTTTGATTTACAAGTGTCAAATTCACTCCCCCCACAATCATAATTACTCTATAAAGTGGATGGGGTCAAAATTGTGGGACAATGAGTTTGACACTTGTAAATCAAAATGTAGCACTGTGTTTATCTGATGTGGAGGTGTAAAAATTATGGGAGGAGTAAGTTTAACTCTTGTAAGTCAAAATGCAACAATTTACTATTGACAAATACTCTTCATAATATATATATATGAGAGATGGTGACCTGGACTAACTGGTGATTGTTGTTTTAGCATGAAATGCATTTTGGAAGTCATTTGTCTTTTATTGTATCTTTGTTAATATGATTTTAAAAAATATGTGGAAGTGTGAAGGTTATTTAATATATTGTTTATATAAACTGAATTTAAAAGAGTATTTTTTATTGATAACAACTTACAAAAGGTTCAACTTATTATTCTATAATAGTGATTATTAACAATTAAAAAAAGAGATATTAAAATTAACATCGATACTAATTAAAAAAGGGATATATGTAATAAAGTTATTTCAAAACAAGTAATTATTACATAAGGAAAGAAAAAATCTAGGATAATAAATAATTTCATCTGGTTGCAGTGAATTAGAAACATCCAAGTGATGTAATTTGGATAAATAAAAAAACAATGAAATTTCAGAAATAAATATTTAGAATTCCTACATTCTTGTTCTTTGTTTTAAAACCTCTCATGGTTTATGAAAATTCATGGATAGCAATGAATTGTATATAATATACTTTTAAAAAAACACTTGTATACAGTACACATTATTTTAATACGTAGATATAGTTAATATACACACCTATGATACAAATTTATTTAAGTATTATGAAGATTAAATAAATCTTCAACAACAAAAAGTAAATTATAATTAACAACTTTAGTGTTAATATTTATCTTTTTTTTTTAAAAAAAAAAAGGCGAATGGAATGGTCCAAAACTAATTAATTTATCTTCTTTTCTAACTGATATTACAAAATACAAATGTATTAAAAACATTTTTTGTGGCACTTAGCATTTTAGAAACAATTACACCATGGAAAACATCAAAATTTAGAAAATTAATTTTTTTTTTTTTTTTTTTCAAAATGTATGTTAAAACTGTGCATTTTTGATTGTAGAAATGAATTTTATTTATTTTACCATGATAATTTATAATAATAATAATAATAATAATAATAATAATAATAATAATAATAATAATAATAATAATAATAATAATAATAATAATAATAAGACCTGTAGAGGTCCCTACTATTGCATTTTATACGCATGTGCTTGAGGCTACAGCCTTAATGAATATTATTTACGTAATCAATGTGCATTTAAATAAATTTATAACTACATGATAATTTATGTAATGTTATTACTAAAAAGAAAAAGAAAAGTGCACATTTGATTGTTATCATAAAAAAAATTTCCATGTGATTTCAAAATGGCTTAGGTTGATTTTACAATGGTAAAGAAATTAAGTAGGGTTATATGTCATCACAGTATCTAATCATCATATAATTAGATAAGATAAATTGGATAAAGATATGTGGATTCAAGAATGGTAGAACTATTGACAACACACTTATAGTTGAAAAACAAGAAGCCTTAAAAATCTACTGACAAAAGTTAAATAATTAAAAAAAAAAAGATAAAATGATAGTTAAATATTTTAGCACAAAATTTGAAAGATAGGGTTAGAAAATTCCTTCAAATTTAAAAGTGTTATGACTGTTTGGATTTTTATATAATACATTAACAAAAAAAATATAGTAATTAAAAAAATTATCTCAGACTTATATTGGCAAGAAATGTAATAAAAAAATTGAAAAATATTTTTAAAAATAAAGATAAAAATTGTTTAAGCTAAAGTGTTTACTTATGAAAGTTCTTGAGTAGTAAAAAAAAAGGTTAGAAAAGAGGTATCATTTGAAGAACAAACAATCAGGTTAAAGATATTCTATTTTGATTTTATCATGTGATCTTCTAATGTGTAAAGATTGATAGTAAATTAAAAAAATGATAACCAGAAATGAAATGGTTCTAAATCAATGTTTTTTATATTATAAACCTAATAGTAGCAGTGTAAATCCTACATAAGAAGAGTTCAAGAAGAATGTGCACACTTAGGCATACCTATATAAGATAGAGTTGAAGAAAATTTGCAGTTAATAAATAAAATGGTGTTTTTAGATTTTTTAGTTTAACTTGTTCCATGTCATGTTGAAATCCACATCATGTTGAAACAAAATCTTATTGAGTTTGATAGAAAAGAGTATGGTGATTTTGAAAAAGAAAAAAGAATTATGAATGAACATTTTTTAATTATGAATACAATAAAAATCATTGGCAAGGAATTTTTTTTTTTTTGTAATACATAAAGAAAAGAAAGCAAACTGCATTTTTTTTTTGTAAAGAATCCTAGAGAATATTTTTCTCTGGGATTTGAGATTAGTCATTATTGTGATAGGTGTTGTAGATAAAAAATAAGATAACCTACATTATGGTATGGACAGTAGATAATGTTGCATGTATAAAAACAATTAGGCATTCAAGTCAGCTTTGTTCCAGTGATGATGAATGGAATTCTACACTCCAAAATATATGATAAAGCAGTTGAAGGGTGCTATGAAGAGAAGAATTTCTCTTGCTGCTCATTGGAAATATAAGCTTATAGTAGAAGCTATAAAAAAATTATTCTATTAGGTAATCGTTTATCATGAAAGGCTTGGCAAAAAACAAGTAGCATATCAGTTGAAAACCTGAGCCATATTTTCCAATCCAGTAAATAAAGCCTATAAGAAATTATAGAATGGAACTCTTATAATTTTCTAAAAAAGGAAAAGATAGGACTACACAACTAAATTGCTAAAAAAATTACATGCATTTTATATACTAATACAAAGCTAATATACTTATCTAATATGTGAAGAGAAGAAAAGATATGTTTCTGAAAAAAATCTGTAAAAGGACAGAGAAGAAACATCTAAAACTTAGGAGAGAGAACGCTAAAGCTGGTAAACGATAAGATATTCAGATATTAAAAGATAAGTTATTCTTTTTTCTATTATGAAAATGTATTAAATTTTCAAAGATTAAAATAAATTCAATATTATGTAAGAGTATACTGTATTTTATATGTCAATTACAGTCATAAACTTAAATTGAAAGTAATTTAAATAACGAGTTTTATTTTATTTCATATATATATATACATGTGTGTGCGGAGTTATTAAAAGTAAGAACAGCAATAGATGAACTGATGGATTATTTGTTGAATAAAAATATATTTTAATGAATTTTGTATTTATCCTTGAAATTGATAAATGGAATGAAACTAAATAATTGAATTTTTTTATTGGAAATAGATTCAAAATTAAATGATTGACTTTTTTATATTTATACATGAAATTACTGAGTGAAAAAACTAAATTTAAGAATTTGCTGATTGGGACTGATTAATTAATTATTTTATGACTGAATGTGAAATGAGTTAACAAAGAAAATAAAATATATCAATCCCTTATTACAATCATCTTAATAATTTTATGCAAGGTGGGAAATTTACAGTGGAAATTTGCTTCATCAAGCTACAATTAAACTACTTACACTTTGGTAATAAATGGTTATTTTATTATTTATTAATCTATTTGTTCATATTGTTTTATATATGATTAAATGTTTGTAAATAAGTCAATTATTTTATATAGCACGATGTTTTTTATAAACAATAATATTTAAACAGCATTAAACTGTTGCACATGCGCTTTGGATTTAAAATATAAAATGAATGAATACTAACACTTCAACCACATAATAAAGTCTTTGGAAAAGATAGAATCCAAAGACTTTATCATGTGGTTAAAGTGTTAGTATTCATTCATTTTATATTTAAAATCCAAAGCACATGTGCAACAGTTTAATGCTGTTTAAATATTATGATTAAATGTTATAACCTTAACATAAGTATATGCTAATCCATAAAAATATCCACAACTCTGAAAACAAGCAATGAGTGATGTGCTTAGATGTTATGGTAGAAATTTGTAAATGATGATGACTATTCTTAAATAATTCCAAGTACACATTTTCTGTTGAGGAGGTTTAGTGCCTAGAGTTTCTGCAAATAGAAACCTATAACAATCAAAATTTTTTGAAGTGATTTAAATAATAAAATCCATCATCATCAATCCTTGTTATCGAATTAATTTTGCTAAGTTTAAACATAATAATATCAACACACATGTGAGAGCATATATGTTAATCATTATTGATATATGCTTGGGGAACCCTAAACATATATATATATATATATATATATATGTTTACTCTAATCAATAATATATATATATATATATATATATATATATATATATATATTATTGATTAGAGTTCAAATCAAAATTACTGAGATATTACAACTACATAAGTGTAAATAATTGATATTTAATTGATATTTACCATTACATAATTGGCATCACCGGCATATTGGTGGTCTAAATATTTCCTTTCTGATAAAAATGTATAATAGAAATAAAAAACAAAAAAGGTATGTCTTAATAGGAAAATAAATAGTGATATAAAGAGAATATAATGGCAGAGATAGAAATCATAGTGCTAGAAGAGAATGTATGTGAGATTGTGTTTGATGTGCTATTAATTTATGATGCAGTAGAGAAATAATAAAAATTGTGTAAATCTAAAAGTAGAGAAACAATGGTAAATCAAGACTTTTAAATATCTATATATAAATACTCATGATAACCCACTTAAAAAAGAAAACTAGTGAAGCACAAATAAGTATGGATTCACCAAAATCAGAAGAAGTGCAATCATTGGAAGCAGAGCTGATGGTTCAAGAAGAAAATTCAATAGCACAAATGCTGGAAGAAAAGGTCAGTCACAGTTAATATTGAAATGTTACAATTCGTGGAAAAAATATGTTTAGAATTCAAAGAAATGTACAACCAAGCCAAGAAAAAATGGACAGCATAGAAAAAAAGATTAAAGAAATGCAAACAGAATTCAAAGAATTAATGGTCAGTAGAGATAAGAAGATTGAAGGACTGCCTAAAAAATGAGAGAAAAATGTCATGGTGTTAAGGCAACATAATCACCCTGAAGGAAGCCAAAAAAAGCATATAAGTGCAAAAAAAGATGGAGTCCAAAGAAGAAATTTTGTATGTGGATGTCCAAGACATGGTTCATTAACCTGTTAAATCATATAAAGGTCAATTGCAAGAAATGGTCATAAGTATAGCTAAGAGACTGGAAAAGCTGGAAACAAATGATGAGGAAAATGTTGAGATACTTTGAATCCAATGTTTTTTTATAACTTTTGAACACTCAACATGGGATCCAGAAAATACAGGAAGTAGTTGTCACCATGAATGACATTAATGCTGAAGACACTAAATTAAAGGAAGATATAAAATATTGGTTTGATTAGACAATAAAACAATTTAAAGAAGAAAGCAAATCTTTTATAGCAGACATGAAGCCAAAAGAAAGTCAAGATGATGTAATGGTTAAAGGGTAATATAGACATTTTGACAATATCAATTTTTAAAAATTCAAACTTTCAGAGGTGAGGTAAGACAGATGCCAATAAAAAACTTGGATAGCTTTGAATACTACCTCAACTTAAACCAGTTGATGCAAAGAGAGAAGTATGCACTTTTATACAACCATTTAAATAGACCTGACAAAGAGTGATGGAACTCTTTAATAAATAAATCAACCTTGTACTTGGAATTGGTTGGAAGATTGATAAGAAGTCATTAAATACTAGGTCATACAAGAAAGATTTTATATAAAAATATGTGAAACATATATCATTTTTTATATAGTAGGTTGTAAAGTTACAAACTTTATTGGCATGTGGCATAACAGAAAGCCAGATAATAAGGATAATCAGACATTATTTACCATTTTGAGTGGATCTGATGGTCGTAAGCACGACAAAAAAAACATTGAATGGGTTTCTCAGTTACTAAATGTATTAGACATGAGCTACCAGAATCAATATGAGAAAAAACAACAAGCTCTCAAGAGATGATTCATCTAATGGTCGTATCAACATCAAGAATGACCAAAGGTTCTGACCCTATAAATCATGGCAGAAAAGCAAATCAAGCCCTGATGATAGTAAATGTGAGTAATGAATCATTCTAGGAGTCAGTTTAGTCCATGAAGAAATTTTCCTACTAAACAATCAACACCTTCATCTCCTGCTTTATATACTAGTGAAATACCCATAAAATATGAAAAAATTGTGCAAACGGAAAGAGATAGACCCAGAGAATTAAGAGAATGAAATTCAACCCAGCAAAAGAATATTAATAGTGATTATGAATATGGAGGAACACATGTGAGATGTACACAGATGTATACCCCATCTTCACTTTGATAATATCTCGATAGATGCAAGGGTTGATATTAAATAAAAATTAAGACTGGGCCATTGTCTGTCAAACCTGAAAATAACTTTAATCCAGAAAATAAACATTAAAAATATTAAGGTGTAATTTAAAAGATTTCCAGCTTGCAAAAAAGCAAGAGAAACATTTAAAAGTAGTATATAATTAAAAGAAGATTATCACCTTATGAAAAAGCAAAATGATATTTAAAAGTAATATATAATTAAAAAAGATATCAGTTTGTGAAAAAGAAAAAGAGGCATTTAAAGATATTAAGTCAATAATTAAAAAAACTACCAGCTTGTGAGAAAGCAAGAGAGACATTTGAAAATAAATACTAATTAAAGGATGAGATTTCTAGCTTGTGAGAAATCAAGAATGATATTGATATTAAAATTTTACCAAAAAATATACTATAAAAAGAACTGAACTTAAACTAATGGAGTGTTAATATATAAATGAGAAATAAAAGTTCCCCTACCGCATTGTCTCTTTTTAAAGGGTGATGATATATAACTCTAGTAGCAACAGTGTAAATGTTACATAAGAAGATTTCAAGATTAATATGTGTCTGTGCAATTACACATACTTATATATGATAGTGATGAAAAAAATAAGCAATTAATAAATAAAACAGTATTTTGAGATTTTTTAGCTTTACTTGTTCCAAATCATGTTGAAACAAAATCTTATTGATTTTGATAGAAAAGAATATGGTGACTTCGACTAAAGAAAAAAGGATTATAAATTAACAACATTTTTTTTTATTATGAATACAATAAAAAAAAAACGCCAAAGAATTTTCTTTTTGCAATACATAAACAAAAGAAAACAAACCATTATTTCTTTCTGTTGATAAAAAATACTACAGAATCTTTTTCTCTGGGATCTAAGATTAATCATCATTATGGTCAGATTTATAGATAACAAAGAAGGATAATCATCATTATGGTACAGGCGATAGATAACGGACAGACAAAAAAACAGACATTCAACACTCAGCTTTGTTCCAGTAAAAATTAACAGACTTCTATACCACAAAATATATGGTAAAGCAATGGAAGTGTGCCATGCAGTGAAGAATTTGCCTTGCTACTAATAGTAGCTATAAAAATATTCTTTATATTAAAAATTCTTTTAATATGAGAGGCTGGGAAAAAGTCAAGTGGCCCATTAATTGAAAACCCTAAGCATACTGCCACCTCAGTAAATAAAGCCTATGAGAAATTATAGTACCAACTCTTACAATCTGTCAGAAAAGGAAAAGACAGGACTATACAGCTAAATTGCCAAGAACTTACATGCATTTGATACATAATATACTAATATAAAGCTAATATACTTTTTTATAGTGAAGAGAAGAAAGATGTTTCTGAAAAAATCTATGAAAGAACCAAAGTAATTACAGATAAAAAACACATCTAAAACCTAGGAGGGAGAATGGTAAAGATGATGAATGATAAGATATTTAAATATTCAAAGATTAAGTTATTCCTTTTTGAATATTAAAAGTTATTAAATTTCTGAAGATTATAATAAATTTAATATGTAAGAGTATACTGTATTTTATCTATGAATTATTATCATAAACTTAAATTGAAGGTAATTTAAAGGATGTTATGCTTCATTTCATATATATACATGTATGTGGAATTATTAAAAATAAGGACTGAAATATAGGAACTGTTTGTTGAATAAAAAAACCGTAATGATTTTTTTATATTTATACGTGGGGTTAATAAACGGAGTGAAATTAGATATCTAAATTTATTTATTGGAAATGAATGCAATATTATAAGATTGACTTTTTTATATTTATACATGAAATTACTTAATAGAAAAACTAAATATATGAATTTGTTAGTTGGAATTGATTACTCTATGATTGATTGTGAAATTACTGAACAGAGAGAGAATAAAATATATGAACTCTTTATTATAATCATCTTAATAATTTTATGCAAGATGGGAAACTTACAGCTGAAATTTACTTCATAGAGCTACAATCAAATTATTTATACTTTGTTAATAAATGATTATTTTATTATTTATTAATTCATTGGTTCATATGGTTTTATATATGATCAATGTTATAACCCTAACACACACTTATGCTAATCCATAAAAATATCCACAACTCTGAGAACATGCAAAACAATAAGTGATGTGCTGAGGTGTTACAGTAGAAATTGGTAAATGATGATGACTATCATCTTAAATAATTCTAAGTAAACATTCTCTGTTTGAGGATATTTAGTGCATGGATTTTCTGCAAATAAACCTTAAAATAAATATAATGCTTTGATCTATATTTAATAACATCATAATTGTTCCTTGTTGTTTAATGATTTGCAACATTTAAACATAATAATGTCAACCCACATGTGAGAGCACACATATTTATCATTACAGATATATGCTTGGTGAACCTTGAATATTTTATATTTATTATCAATAAAGCAAGTCATATATAATGTGACATTGCTTTTATAAGCTCATATTTACAAAAATGTAATACAGAGAGTGTACCAATAGCTCTCTGTATTTATATTTATATATATATATATATATATTATTGATCAGGGTTCAAATCCACATTACTAAAGTATTACTATTACCTAAAAATAATTAATTTATGATATTTACTGTTACAATATAATTATAAAAAATTGATATCAACTTGATAATTCATCATCATCATCATAATAGTAATAATAATAAAAATATTGAGAAAAAGTTGAATAAAATTTAAAAATGCAAATATGTAATTAAAAAGTAGGAAAAAGTAATTAGAAAGTAATTCAAGAAAAGTGTTTGCAATAGCTTAAGGGCCAATTTTTGGACACATGTTTTGTTTTTTTTTTGTTTTTTTGCATTAATTTTTTTTCAAATGTATTTTTATAAGAATAGACTGATTTTTAATTAATTATTTGTATTATAAATACATTTTTTAAAATTATAAGTTCAAATAAAATTAATCTTTAAACAAAATATCAACTTTGCAAATAAAAAATAGTAATAATATTACCATACGAATAACTTCATATCAGCCTTTAGTTTTAAAATATATTAAATAAAAAAATCATATGCTTAAGGAAATATTTATATTATATATATATATTATTAAAATCATACATTCTAAAAAGAAAAATAAACTTATAAATATTAAAAATCAACTTTCCACTTTAAAAAACAGTGAAAAAAAGAATAATAAACTTATTAAGAAAAAACAGTTGGTATCTTCAAAAAAATTTAGTAAGCTAATTTCTTCTAAAAATCAAATGCATTCAAATAAAAACAATATGTAAACATTAGATACACTTTAAGAAATTAATATTTATTTTTTAAAAATAAATATAACACACATAAAAATACACTTTTGTTCCATCAAATTTAATATGAAAAAAGAGTCTATGTGAGGACTGCAAATTTCCCTGGGGAGAATTTTAGCTTTTCTGTCTTGATTATTGTTTCCTTATGGCATTTAGACACAAAAATTACAATAAAGGCTTAATCTATAAAATAGTTTGCAAACATAAGAATTGCTAAAAGATTAAATTTAAAGAACATTTATCATTAAAAGATCTAAATGTATTCCCACTATTTAAACATTATTATTCCATTGTAGTATTAAGGGAAGCCTTAAGTAAAAATGACTTAAGAGGTTAGAAACATAGGATAGAAGCATATTGATAGCTCATAACTAAAAGTTGTGATAATGATATTTTTGGTGACTTGGTATTAATTCCCGATAAGAATTAGGAATTGTGAAAACCTGTTAGCTTTCCTCAAAAAAGAACTCAATTTATGGATCTCTGTGTTCTACATAATATCCTGTCAAAAATTATGAATTAATTTTATTTATCAATTTAATACTATAAGTAGTCTATTTTATTTGAATTAATATATCAGTTATTGTTGACACAGTTTATAGACAACAAAAATGATTTTATTTTTCAATAGAATGCTAGCCTGTTTCATTTTTAACATGAAGTGTAACAACATCTGATCAAATAGTTGTGGGAGAATAATAAATCAAGGTATTTTATAAATGGCATTTGGTTTATCATTTCTGATATTAAACAACTTTCTGTGGGTACATATTAAGAATGCAATGTTTATTTAGCACTTACCTATAATTCAGAAGATTTAAAGTTTCTGTAATTCAATACTAGTGCTATAAACACATAGACACAAAGCTAATATTTAATCTTGTTAAACCATAGGCTGAGGACTTTTGAGAGTCATGGCTCTTATAATCATAGCTCTTTGTGAAGTAACTGACTGTCTGATGTTATGTAAATCTATTCAAAGTCCAAGTATTCCATTTCCTAGATATAGAATAATACATTTCCTTTCTGTCTATTGTGATGAAGCAGGCCTTTTTATCTTTCTTCTCAAATTGTTTTTTTTTTCTGCAGACTAAGGCTGATTATTTGCAGTTTGCATGGATAATCTACAAACTTTTGGTGCTGTGTAAAAATAGAATTATGTGCTGGATCAGATTGCGCCTTAGTATATGAGTATTTATGTTGAGATAATCTAGTTTCCCATGCTGGTTTGTTTTTCCCATAATATGAGGCTTTTATGCATTTATCGTACTAGTATTAAATTACAGAATATTAACCAAGCATGCAAAGTTTAAAATTAAGTTTGTATTACAAGATTTAAAGATATAAATAAACATGCTCTGACAGATCAATATAAAGAAATTCAATGTGTGACAGGTATATTAAAAAAAAATTAATATTTAAGATTGATTCTGGATTCACAAAATAAAGAAATGCTAGTTAATTATTAATAAAATATTTATTGGTGTTAAAGAATTGTATTTATTTGACCTATCAGAATATTAGTAAGATGTGTTTATAACGTATGTAATGTAATTTTTAATTTATAGATAACTATTAAGAAAATATCTTGATGTAATATAGACTTGATAGTAATAATCATAAAATAATAATATAATATAATTTTTGAACCAATTAATCTTTGAATGAATGAAGCCATAAAAATCATGTTGGTACTTTTATTAGTTTCAAAAAAATCCAAACATTATTACCTCTTGCATCCATTTGACAATAAAAACTTGAACTAAAATGAGTCTGAATAACTCTAAATAAAATTGTCACTATCTATTAGTAAAAAGTCAATATAAAGTGTGCAAAAAGTCAATTTAAAGTACATGGTTCCTTCTTAATGTGCACGCACAACTTTGTTTGTTCTTGAAATTACAAAACTAAAATGTATCTTTATGCATAATTTATTTATTTATTTTTATTTTTATAAAGTTATATTAAAATGTTGGTTTATTAGTATTTTATGATTTTTACATTTAATCTTTGTGTGTGTTGACATAATTAGTTTTGAGAAGAAAATTAGTCAATGGAAAATTTGTTACTTGACAAAAGAAAATAACTACTGTCATACAAAAACACCCCCCTCCCATAAAAAATAATATTACATTGCTTTTTAGCAATTATACATTGACTTTTAATATATTAAAGAATAAGCTTTTTTTATTTAAAAATGAAAGCACAAAAAATAGTTATTAAATTAGCCATACAAAATTGTTGAAAAACACATGAATAAAAAATTAAAATCAAATATAGGAACAAGAACTTCATAATATTGGGTTTTAGATAGACAATATTCTAATAATTGAATTATTTTTACAAATTCAAAATATAAACTGTAGTAAAGTTTTTAATGTTTTGAGTGCAATCTATAAAAAAATCCGTTAGTCATTAATTTTCAAAAATCTTATGTGCTATATTGGCACTAATGGGTAAAAAAAAACATTTAATGGCTTTAATCTGCATAGTCACCACTTTGGGAATGGGAGTAAACATTTTAGCAACTTTTTGGGTGAAAAGATAAACTTGAATATAGAGGTGCAATATAGTATGTATGGTTACTGTATTTAACAAATTGAAAGATAAGGTATTTCTTTATTGTATTGTAACTTCTTCAATTAAATTAATTATATAAAAGCTTTTTATTTAAAATGCATTATATGAGTGTAACACATGGGACACTATGATCAAAATCAAAATGTATTTATAAAATTTTATTTTAAAATTTTTTTTATTTAGAAAACATGGCATGAATGAAAGATCAATTCATATATTTATCATTTGCTGGATATGATTATATTACACAAAAAAGATATCTTTGATAGATTGGCCATATAAAATGAATAAAAGAAACCAACATTCTAAAAAAAGTTTTTTTTTGTAGCAACTTGAGAATGGTTTTCTTGGAAAGAATATATTTATTTTCGATATGGACATATGTCAAAATATTCTAAACTAATGCAGTATTACGTTTTGTGGATATTTCTTGTATTGTATGATTTAGGTAATAGAATGGTGGATTTTGGAACTCTTGATCTCTTTATTATATGTCAAATCTATATCTTTAATGTTTAATATAAACAAACCATTAATATTTTTAATTAGGTGCGGATAAGGGTTTAATACAAAGAAGAAATATAATTAAGCAAGATAATAAAGTCTTTCAAAAATAATTTATTGTAGAAATTAAAAGATGGCATAACAATATGTTTTCGTTTAATTTTTTTTGTTTAGTTTTTTTTTCTAATATGTATATCTTAACAACAATCATGCAACTGTCAATGAAATTCTTTTTTATTATGTAAAGTAATAAATAAATAAATCTTATTAATATATATATATATATCAACGTGATTAGAAGCATTCCAGCGTAATATACTGTACAGACTTATTTATACTTTTGTGATTATTATGTCTAGTCATCATAAAATTATTTAATTTTGTTTGTTTTTTATTTATGGAATTAAAATACTCGTATTTATTCAGAAGTTGTTGATAGCGATATATTTTTCGTTATTTTAAAATATTAAATATGCAATAAAAAGTTAATCCATTATGATATATTTTCAAATAATTGTTCATATAAAACGGGACTTATGAATGTATAGTCTGTTAATGACTTTTTTAAAAAATTTAATCATTTATTTTGAAAACAAAGCAAGAACAAAAAAAATATATAACACTAAATTATTAAAATATATAAAAATTTAAAATTTATACTATAATTTTTTTTTTCAAAATTAAACAAAATTTAATTTGTCAGTTAAATTTTAACTTTACGGTAATATTAAATTTCATGTTTTTTTTAACAAATGTCAAAAAATATATAATAATGCATTTAAAAAAAAATATTCTAAATGCCAAAAAATATTATTTCATTACGTGTTAAAGTTATATATTTTCAGTTATCAAACTATCATTTATTTATAATGTCATTTAATTTCAAAACCTTCTGTCTAAAAGGTTTTACCAAATTATATTATTAGCAAAAATTAGTCGGTTTCTATCGTTACGGTTTTGAATAATAATGCATGATAATTACAAATACATACAAGTTTTTAAAATTTTAAATTACGGTTATTATAAATGCAAAATTATTTTTGAAGATTTCTTTGTTTATTCACTAAAATTTTTAAATATTAATTAACTGAATAAAATACACTTGATCTCATTTCATTGATATTGCTGTTTATTAATTACTTTATAAACTTATAAGTTCTAAAATAAAAAAGTCTATTAAAAACAACTTGAACAACTTGCATAATTTTGATATAAAATCCCACATCCCAAAACATCTCTTAACATATACTACATATGCTACTAGATTTAAGGAATGATCCACACATATATTTTTATGCCTCTTTTATTTTTACTGCTACGTTTTGAATCGATGAAAAATAAATATAAATCATTGTCACTTAACATCAGTGATATCCTAGCACCTCACTGAGGAAGCCAGTAGCGGAAAACGATCTGGCGTTAGGAATATTCTGCAAAGCTTGTTAAGAGCTTATTTGCAAGCTCTTTATATAAGCTATATTATATCATAAACATGGTTTCATGTTGTTTTATTATTAATATGTCACACATTATCTGATCAATGCAGATTAGAGTTTTTTAAGGATACAAATAGTCAGACATGTATTCTTAACATTTGATTATTATTTGAGCTACTAACTGTCTGATAAAAATTTACTTGAAATAATTTTTCTAATTTAGTTTGAATAGGATTATGTATGAACTTATCAAATTAGTGCATTAATTAATATACCATAATAAAATATATGTATATAGAATTAAAAAAGCAATGTTAGATATAAGAATAAATGATGGATTTTAGATGTGATTAAATATTTTTTTAAGTCAATCAAACTAAACCATATATATCATACAGGATTTTTATTCACATCTGAAAAACTTTAATGATATATTAATTAACCCTTACCATGTCAATCAAATAAACTAAAAACAAATCTTATATGGTTCTTCAATGTTTAACATTTAATGAAGAACATAAAGCTATTTTAAAGTATCCTATAACTTAAATAAATGCACAACGTCTGTCCAATCATGTAAATAAAAATAATCATTTCATTGTAGCTTAGCTTAAAATCCTCTTGAAATATAAAACATATAAACAAATGGTTAAAATCGTTTTGCAAATTCTGTCAATAAAAATTAAGAAATTAAATATTTGAATAAATTTCAATCTGACTCTTCAAAAATATTAACTTCAACTAATCTATTTCGTTAATTGCCCATCATTAGGTGTTTGCGTATATATAGGAATATATATATTAAAAGTGTTTTTTACATTTGCAGTATAATATTTTTCGCACTTGTATGTCACATTCTCAATGTAGACATGGAATCTGAATCAAAAAAACTGATTTTTTTTCTTTCGGATTTTAATCAGGCATGGATGGGTTTTATTTCAGGAACAGATCCATTTTCAATTTAGTCAGCTTTTTAATATTCATTTATAAATAAGCCTTTATATATTTTAAGCTAAAGGACAATGCATAAAAACTATTTGAATCCTCACTGCTTAAAAATTACCAAGCCTGGTGAGTAATTTTTTTCCATCATTGCAGAGGTAGGGTATTTGCCTACTGGGCTTTGAATCTAGGCTGAAAAAGATTTGACTTTTTTCCCAATATTTATTAGATTATTGTGAAGCAGATAAGCATTCAACATTGAATGATAAATTGGAATCTAGCTATTCTTTTTTTTAAAGAATAGAACAAATATAAAAAAAGCACTCAAACTTTTACTTCTTAACAATTGAACCCAGACTTTTAAGCTCCCTTTAGTTATCCACTCCATCTTATACATCTAACACACATGATCACGTACATGTTTAAAAGATAAATTATCTCCACTATATATATTTTGTGAACCAGAACTCATCTGTTGGTCCAGATCATCATCTCCAATATATATAATCAATGCTTGGTTTATATTAAGATAGCAAAGCTTCAAACTTCAATGGACAGGTTTTAATCTTCTCTACTCTCCAACTCTTCAGTCATCTACATCATTAAAAATGTGATGATGGCATGTTCAAAGCCCTTGTTTGCCAATTTTGTTGTCATAACCCATGTTGATTGTAATCATTCTGACCCTCTCATATACAGGATTTTAATCCCATTTAAATATACAGAAGAGGAAAGGGTAGAATACTGGCTGAATATGTAATATTTAAATACAAGTATATTATATATAATATACTTTTAAGCTAAATGTAATTAGAGGTTTGAACCCAGACTTTCAAGTTTCATTTAGTCATATATATATATATATATATATATATATATATATATATATATATATATATATATATATATATTGTGACCTTCTGGTTTGGCACCAGAAATATTATTTGTAATTGTGTAATATTGTATCAGTAATATCTGATATCTTATTTTAAAAAAAATGAAATAATGTGAAATTTTAAAATTTTTTTAGTAAAGACTTAAAACTATGCTTAAAAGTATTTATAGGTGTAATTTGAGGATTATTAGATATTTAGTATTATACTTTAGGGTAGGGGTGGCTTGTCATAAACATAGTTCAGTTTGAGTTGATGCTAATTTGTTTTATTTGTTCATAAATAAATATTAAGATTTGTTTGAGTGATTCTCTAGTTCATTTGCTTTACATATTTTAATCTATAGTATAAACAGTGAAATATGTTTAACTCATCATCATTAAAATTGTCATTTCAGTCACATCAGTTTAATACCTATAGTACATTATTTGTAAATATTTATTTATGTCTGTATCATTATTCAACTTCATTTTTCATTCATATGCTTCATTAAACCATCAAACATCATATCTCATATCCAAATATTTAATTTTACCATTACTAGTTTAAAAACCAGCTTAATTATCGTTTAAATGAATTGATGGATCACTGGACTGGTGAATTATTGAACAACAAATATGCTGTAAAATATTTTATTTGTTAAAATAATTATTAATTTTATTCTGATACTTTAAGAATACAGAATGTTTAATTCTTAGTTCAATTTAATATTTAATATTTTTTTTATTTATTTAAAAGACAAAATAATTTTTTTGTTTCTATTTTTTTTTCTACAAGAAAGTTTCTTGCATAAATTAATTATTAGTCTCTTTCTGATGACCTTTGAACTTTCAAACGATTTTGGATTGGAAGAATAAATGCTGAGTGATTTTTTGAGGGCTATAAAAAGAGTTAAAGATAATTCAAAGAGAACTACTAACTCAGATTCTCTACTGATAGAACTTCAAAGTATTATCTAAACAAAGCTTCATAGTACAATTTTATTAAAAAGCCTATTCTTCCAAGAAAAAAAAGCCAAGTTTAAAGTTTAAAGTACTAAAAAGTTTCAGGATAATGGTAGCATGAACAACTTTAAAGTTATATTAATTTTTATTTTTAATTGACAGTTTCAGAATTCTCAATCATTATTTTAAATGCATGAGTGTATTTACATTATAATGTATTTAAAATTAATTAGTAATATGAAGAATGGAAGTACGTAATTATATTTCAAAATCATTTTATTTAAATTGTATTCTTACTTGTGAAGAAGACAGAAGAATATGTGTTTATTTTTCAAAATCATTATTCTTAAATGTTAATTACAGTATTAAGGGAACAACTGCAGCATGTTCTTACCTTTATTATGTCAGAAAAATATGTGAACTATTAATAAGTCTCCCAAGAACTCTTTATGATAAATTTTGTGCTAGTTATAAAGAAGAAGGTTAAGAAAGATGCATAGGAATTATTTATTTTATTATCATTTTATTGAAATACTTGCCTGACTATTTATAATTTTTTTTCTTTGCCTATTAGAAAATAAGACTAAATATATAATTCAACTAATTATCTAATTATTTTTTCCAACTACTATGAGAAATGAATGTAGAAAATCGATGAAACTGAATATGACTTTTATTTTATTAATTGTCCTCTTTATTTGCGATGGAATTTCTCATATAGAATATTGCCAACCAGCTCACGGAAAGTTAAATAAGTGTTATCAGTTCAAATAATTATATAAATTTTATGAATGGCTCTGAAAAAGAAACATGAAATAAATGCCTAATATATTTTATGAATGAAATGTGAATTATTACTTCTTTTATATAACATTTACAGCAATTTCATTATAGCTTGCTAAGAACATTGAAGGTGCTGCACTGGAGTTAAAATAATATTGTTATTTGTTTTCTTGCAGGAACATGTTGTTTTTGTCAATATTTATTTCTGTGTGATTATTATTATTATTATTATTATTATTATTATTATTATTATTATTATTATTATTATTATTATTATTATTATTATTATTATTATTATTATTATTATTATTATTATTATTATTATTATTATTATTATTATTATTATTTCAGACATGACCAAGGGATGTCATGTATAAACTGCAACAACATTTTTGTTTTCAACCCAGAAGAGAAAAACAAGAACTTTATTTATTTATTATTTAATCATATTTAGTATGTAGATAGTTTAAAGGTTGTTTTATGATTTTATTATTTTTATTATTATATTTATTATGTTTCCAAGAATGTCTCCTAAACGTATAATATTAAAAGAATATTATACAAGGTATTTATTATTATTATTTTAGTTTAAGCTTTATTGTGTGCCATATATAAATGTATGTGCTTGGTAAAGGGAGACATTCATTTAAGGTTAAAAGGGGTGAACAATTATTCTAAAAGAGTTTCATTACATAAATCTAATAGTATATCTTTGCATTTTTTAAATAGATTAGAACATCATTATTTTCAATAATTATTCAACCCAGAACATAAAGCTTTATTAATTATCTAAGCCAAAGTTTTGCTTTGGATTTGTGCTAATATAAATGCACTATAAAAAGATTATTTTGTCTTACCTTGCCAACAGAAATTATTGCCTTGTTTCTCAACTATAATTAATATGTTTTTAAGTTATAAATATTATATCAGATATGAAATGTTTGCCCATTATTGCATTTACAGTTAGTAATTAATATTTTTACATTAGTTCCTTACCTACTGGGATTTGAATTGTCTGTATTATTATTATGCTTGTATATGTGTTTATATTATAAAACTCAACTATAATAATGTGTAGATTGCAAGTAAAATGATATAAAATCTATCAGTTTTGGAGAATGAGAATGGACTATTCAAATTTGAAAGATTAGAATTTGTTTAAACATGAGTTTATTGTTCTTTATTATGTTTGATAAGAAAAGTGTTTAGTGGCTATTTGTAGTAAAAGTTAATGATGTTTTATTGTGTCTTGTGGGATCGAATAATCTCTTTTTGTTGTATTTTAGATATTTGATATGGTAGATTGCCTAGTATATCTTATGGGATAAGATAAAATCCCTTTGTTATAGAAATATTTGATAGGAGTGAATCCTCCAGCTTTGATATTTGATATTGTTAATTAGAGTATATGAATCCAAGTATTTTATCTCCCTGATGTTTTGGTGATGAGATTTATTCCCACCAGGTTATGTAGTCTCAGAAATAGACTTGGGAGTTATTAATAGTCTTGCTAGTTATAAAATTAGAATTGTGAAAATCTTTCATCCCATGTGTTTGTAGAATGCTTTCATCTTATTCATAGCCATGTGCCAGCTAATTTATTGATAAGAAGAAGAATAAAAGTAGAATTGATTTTCTCACAGAGAAGCTACATTAGAACTAGTGCTGAAGCTTGTTTGGTCCATTGTCATTGCCCATGTTATGATTTATTTACTCATTCATAAATAAATCGATTGGAGTGATTAGTATTAATTATTTATTGTGTGACACACATAGCATAATGCAGACACAGATATAAAGTATTAATTTAACAGTTATAAAAAAATCCATCATTAATGTATAACTTTAATCATTTTGCATTTATCATTTAAATTTCATATCATCAGCTCCCATAATATTTAATCATAACTGGTATAAGCAAGCAAAAGAAGACAAACCATAATTAATTAATAGCATTATTCATTTCTATTTTGCAAAGATAAAACATAGCTAATTGATAGAATTATTTCCATTTTGCAAAGTATAATTTAATCTTACTTTGTATTTATTCTCAGGTTCAAACCCCTTATTTTAGTTAATGTGCATTTTAAAGTAAAAAATGCCAAGATTTTATTTTATTTTATAATGTAATTGAAATATTTTACCTATATTGTTTGTTAGACTTATTAGATTAATTAATAATTTAAGTGTGATATAAAAGACAAGATGTCAAATATAAAATAAAGTCTGTAGTTGATTGCCAGAAATGTAAGACCATATTATGTCAGTTCTATATGTTTATCAGAAATGGCTGATAACTGAAAACCATTTTTGCAATAAAATATAAAGATTTTATTTTAGTTTATTCTTTAGGATTAAGGATATAATGTGATGCCATAAGTCAATCAAAGTGACTTGATAGACAAATGTATCAGATAAGAAGTTAAAAAATTATCTTGTAATTTCTGCTATTATGTAGGTTTTCAACCAATGATGTTAATACATCCAGAACTTATATCTGTTCAAATTGTAAAGAAATTAAATGTTTGCTTAACTATATATTTTTTTTTGTAATAAATATTTTATTATTCAAAATTGTATTCAAGATTCTTCTTTAACATACATTTGTGTTTCATATTTCCACACATGCTCACACATTTATTTTATTTAATATGATATAATTGTATTTTCATTTAATTTAATGATGAGCATATTCAGACATGATGATATTGATTTCCTTGATTCAAACACTATATGAGATGTCAATTATTTACTGAGTTTCTAAAAGGGTTTTATCATTTAATAATTGTTTAGATGATGAATTGAAATCAAAATGTGCCCTATTTCTTTCATTATCTAACTACCATTATTTTGTTAGGGTATTGTTTAATTTATTCCATTATTGTCATAATATTAAATAATAGTTGTTGAGAGGTAGAGATTTTAGATTAAGCCATGCCATAAATAGTTTCCCTGAGATATTAAATTATTAATTTAGATTAAATATTAAATTCAGTTAACTAGATTAGATTAGTGTATAATTAAAATTTAGCAATGATAGGTTTAGTTTAAGTTCAGATCCAACTTGTTATACATTATAATTTCTAAATGTTACATTTTATTTATTAGTTTAATTTTATAATATGGTAGAGGTTGTTCAATGCATGTGGATGATGGGAGGAAGTGAAGTATAGACTACAACGGGTTAATTTAGATGGTAGAATTTTACCACTTTAATTCTTATTTATTTTAGAATTTGATAGATGTTTTTATTTTCTATTGATTATAATATTCTTCAACTGAGCTAGGTCAAGATAAAACTTTATTAAGAGCCTCATTGATAGTTTTAAAATAAGATTAGTTCGATAGTTTATTTTATGATCCATAGAATTGGCACCCCTGGGTATTTGTTAGTGATAGTGATCGGTGGTGAGGGGTATATATATATAGTTGTGTTTAAATATTATATATTCAGCATGTTTTCTACCCATTTCTCTGGGTATTTAAATGGGCTTAAGGTCTTGCATATGAAGGGTCAGAATGATTACAATCAACAAGGGTATAACAAAAAAATTGGAAAACAAGGGCTTTGAACATGTCATCATCAGATTTTCAATGATATGAATGTCTGAAGAGTTGGAGAGTGGAGAATGTTGAAGCCTGTCCATTAATGTTTGAAGATTTGCTATCTTGATATAAAGCAAGCACTTATTATATAAGTGTGTTGGAGATGATGATCTGTACCAGCTGATGAGTTTTAATTCAGCATGAAGTACATATTTTAGAGATCATTCATCTTTTTGCATGTATGTGATACTATGTGTTGTTGTATGAAAAAGAGTGGATGATTAAAGAGCGCTTGAAAGTCTGGGTTCAAATTCCCTCTAATTACATCTAGCTTAAAAATATGTATAATATATTTGTATCTAAATATTTTTTAAAATTTGATAAACTTTTTGAGTTCTGCTTTTTCCTTCTTTGTTCCTCTATAAAGGACTTTCAGAGAGGCCTTTGCTCTGTAGCACTATATTTATTTAAAAAATTGTTTTACACACACACACACACACATATATATATATATATATATAAGTATAATAATGTTCAAAGCTAAATGGGCTTATAAGTAATCATTAAAAACAGTAAACACTTAGACAATATCAATAACAATCAATAACAATTAGAAATTGTTGATTGTTATTGATATTAGGATTGTCTAAGTATTGACTAATTTTTAATGATTATATATATATATTCATAGAATTATTTCAGTAGATTCCATGTAATAAAGACGTTTCAGTACAATAACAAGTCTTTTCCTTAGATCTTTTTTTCAAATTACAAGAATGTGTGTGATGAGATTTAAAATCATTATTTTTTTCTCTTGTTATTTTCTTCTCATTCTTAAATTCTATTGGTTTAGAAGTTTTAAAAAATATTTTTCTTCCAATAAATTTTCTAAATATTGTTAATTTTCTTTAATTCATATTTTTTATTAAGCTTTTAGGGCTTTTAAAAATGTTTATAGCTTCCCTTAGCAGTCTCTGGTCATGGGGTTTTTTTTCCCCCCAGAATGTGTTTTACTAAAATTGATGTCATGGTTTGTTAATTTAATGTGTAAATAAATGGTTGACGAATTAGATTTTTCTCTATTTGCCAAAATGTATTTTTCCTTTCTTATATTTATTCTACAATTCATCTGTTCAATGTATGAATGTAAACAAATTCCATATGGATATTCATATACACCATAAGAATCCAAAGAAATTTTAACAAAGTAACAAAGTAAAAGTAGTGTTGCTAGTAAAACATAGCATTGGATGGAGAGAGGTGATTAATATTTTATATTTGAATATTCAGCTAGCCATATTCTCTGGGTCTATTTCATATATATATATATTTGTGTTTGGATATTACAAAATTTAAAATGACTAATTCTTTAGTATTTTTTTACATATGCAAATTAAACATGTTTGTATTGCTAATTTCAGTTTCATGTTCCCTGTTTGAATAAGTCTGAATTTCAATTTATGTAACAACTTTATAACTTATGATCAAGAGGTCATCTTTTGTGTTATTCAAATTCAGGCTTTATTCACAGGCAGTGTTGTTGGAAAAACAGTGTTGAGAAAGAGTGATTGACATTTTATGTGTAATATTAAATAATTTATTTTATTTTATTTTGTTTAACATATTTTATTCGTACTTATACTAAATATTACATTGTATCTTATCATTAGTAACATTAATAAATGAGTATAGATATTCTAATTCTAGACAAAAACAGAAAGAGAAAGAAATATAAAAAGTTACAAAACAAACAAAAACTACAACAACATAAAAAAAAAACAGCAATATAATGCAAATGTAATTAAAAGTGTAAATGTAATTGCGCTAATATGAAATTCTTGTGTCAGTTGTTACCATAGAGAAATGACTAAGAGATTCATGATAACCAGGGGTTGGGGTAATTAAGGTCATTAAAGTCTGTAAATTAAATGAAATTGGTCAGGGAATTAAAGAAATAACATTGATGATCAATTTACAAATTTCATTTATTCATTCAATCATATATATATGTAGTAGTGCTTATATTATTTTAATGACATTTATTATTAACTTTTTACTGATGCTATTTTAAGATGTTAAAACTATTATTTAAAGCATTAAGTTTTACCAATAATAAGATAAATCATCATCAATTAGGGCTTTATTAAATACAATCTACTTAAATTTGTTTATAAGTCCAAATTACTTAGATATTTCTAGGAAATGATGTAAATGTTCGATGGTTGGTCTTCTAAAATTATTGAAAGTTAGTTTTGGTCTAAAAATATTTACTGCTGATATTTTAATGTGGACTGTGAATATGGGTCATCCAAAGTTTCTGAATGCAATATTGAAATGCTTTCTAATGTATGACTTATTCAGCAACAATATCTCATGATTTTTTCATAAGTTTCCAAGAACATTTTTTAAAATTTTATTATTGAGCCATATACTTCAAGCTTAAGTAATCAATTGATACCAAAAGGTAAAGTGCTATAATATCTCTATCCCCAGATCAGCAGACAAAAGTAAAATCTGGAAACTGATATAAGACTGGAAATATTATAGTTTGGTAACTTAGTATTCATCAATTATTCAATCTTGTTATAGGGGACTCTAGAATAGAATGAAACAAACTGCTTTTGAAATACTTAATATCTAAATGATTTATTACAAATTACATCAGAAAGTATAAATATTTAACTGAACAGAAAGTCACATAATATTTAGTATCAAATGTTAAAATCTATTGTGAAAAGTGAGATCCGTTTTCATTGGAACATTTAAATGTATTTTGACTCAATTCTAATCCAATATAAAACACTCAACTTGGAAAGTATAAGATGCTCTTCTGTAATTTAGTTGTTACTAATTTTATTTTTTGAGTCAACATAATATCTGGTAAAATGAAAATATGTTCAGGAACAGGTAGTTTTTTAATAACATTTAGCTTTATTACTGCCTAGCATGCTTTCAATATACTTTTACCATATTATAAAAATGCCATGAATATGATATAGCAAAAATATATTGAAAGCATGCAAGGCAGTAATAAATCTAAATATTATTAAAAAACATTTTCTGTCTGTATTTTCATTTTAGCAGATATTAAAATACTCTTCTACAACTATTTTAACAAAAACATATGATAAATTATTGTTATCAACAGATTTAAACACATTGCTGTAATCAAAGAAATGCATATAAACTTTTATTTGATTTTTCAACTAATATCAGCAATGAAATCTCTTTTCTTGAACATTGGTTACTTGCCTATGATATAAAACTTAAAGAATATTAATTTGCACAATCTGTCTAGATATTTATTTTAAAATGAAATGGAAATTGCTTTTTTCTAAACTGTAGATACTTAATAGTTTTTCAAATTAAATGGCATAATTTGATCAGTATCTTTACTAATTATTCTTCAGTGTCTTGCAAAATTTTTGATATAATATCATTGATTTCATCCAATAGTTTTGGCTTTTTTAATGAGTGTAATTCTAATCTAACCTCATTTCCCATTATTGAAGATTCTTGTGTAGAATACTTGATTAAATTTTTTAGCATATATTTTGGAATATAATTCTTATATTTTTTCATCTATGTTTGATTATTGTTATTTTAATTATAATTTAACCATTTAAATTTTTTAGAATCATTTAGGTTGAAACTTTCTTTTGATTTCATGCATCTCTAGAAAGATAACTTTTATAATTTAACTGTGTTTTCATTTGTCAATATCTTCATAAATATTGATGTAATATTATACTTTGTCTTGTTAATGTTTTTATAAATCTTATGTTTAGTTCTTTTAAAATATCTTTATACTTTTTCCTTTTATTTTGTTTCATTTGTTTTCTTTTAAACTAGTTATTTAATCTTATTTAAATTTTTATTAGACTTATTATTAATTATTATTATTCATTTCTGTACACTATTTATCTGGTTCATCATTAATTATATTTAAGGCTTCAATCCTAAAAGAAATAAATTTGTTTTATTAAGTAATATTTAGATAGACAAATTTATAGTTCTTGCTTAGTATTATTTTAAAAATATTCAGAAGTAGTTTATGATGTGTGTCACAGTCTGCTTCTAGAAATATTTTTAATATTAAAACTAAGGAATTATATTAGTGAATGCCAATTATGTAATCAGATTGATTATTGTTAATTCCATACAGTAATGTCTATGTATAAAACCATTGATTTGGCTGATTAAAATGTATTAGAATTATAAAATATTATTGGATTTATAAAGAGTTATTAATTATTTAGCTTAATTTTTATTTCTAAGTGCCATTATCCTTTATTTCCATTTTTAACTTTGGTGCTTCAGTTACAGATTACTAAAAGTATAACTTATCTGTTAATTTTTACACTTTGTATCAGTACTTAATTATAAAACTTTTAATTTCTTCTTGACTTGTTGATTTGTTGGATTATATCATAGTAATGTTAGATTTGTATCAGTTAATAATTTTTGGGATTATATTCAATGATAATCATTACCATAATCTTCTAGATATAAAAAGTCACCCCATTTTTATTTGTAGTTTTTGGTCTGAATAATAAAAAGTATGTCTCTAGGTTATATAATCTCTCACAATAATTGATCAATATTTATGGACCAGAAATTTCATATTTGTGACATCAGATTTTCTTGTTCATAATCTATCTTTCCCTTTTCTAATAATGGGCTTTCTATAGCTTTGGATCCCTTCCCTATATAACAAAATTAAAAAGTTGACATCTAAATGGCTTTAATCCAATAAACATCACAAAATATTATAGTGTTTTCAATTTAAGACTCATAATTTTGTAGTTAAGTAGAGATAAAAGGTGGCTGCTGGAGAGTTGCATTAGATCTTAAGATCAATGTGCAGTGCTCTCAGATTCAAGGCTTCTCACTGATGAAGGTCACATGCCAGAAACTAGTCTGGGGATATTGGATGAGTAAACACTAGATGGGATTTTATGCACAAGCCTTCTGGCATCCATTGATTACTCTGGCTTGCATCGACTTGCAATATGTATAAAGTGTTTTGCCTGTTTTAATAAATGGCTTTAATCATGTTCCTTTATAAAAGATAATACTATAGTAAAATATATTTAACACATTCTCATTAACACCTTCAGAGTCTAAAAAAAACCCATCCTCTAATTCTATAGTATCATTCACTTTTCATATATTCATGATTTTCAACACAGAATCTTGGAGAAGTTTACTTCTCCCATTCAGTTTAAAATAAGGTTTAACTGTTATTATGGCTATGATTAACAATCATCAACATCATTCTATTTCATGCTGCCCAATGTAAACCAGCTTTTCAACTGGTTAAAATGTGCAGCATTATTTTTTTATTGCCTTTTTTTGTGTAAACATTCAACATTTAATTTTAATATTAAATTTTTATTCTGCATTAAAATTTAATAAATTGGATTTGATTTGTTAAAAATATAAGACTTCAAATAAAAAACATCCTAAAAATCATATTTAGACTTTGCAAATATAAATATAATTATAATAAAGATAACATATAATGAGAACAATGAACTTTTTTCTGACTGAATGATTGAAAGGAAAATCAATACAGCTGATAAAAATGATAATTAATGAAATCTTAGTAGACTGAACTTTATTTTTAAAAAGTGGATCAATAAATATGGAACTATCATAAATCTAACAAATTCTATTTTAAAACTTAAAATTGTATTTATAATTATTAAAATTTGACAAACATTAGGGACTACTTGGTTAAAAAGTGCTAAAAATCATTTTCAATCTCCCCACTGTAATTTTCTCTTTATTGTTATGATTAAATTTAACATATTTTTTTAAAAATAAAACATCTATATGAAATAAAATTGTAATCATGTATACTTTTATTTTTAAATAATTATTATGCAAATATTGTGTAAAATAATTATAAACATTTAAATATAGTACAAAAATGAGCAATTTTTTTTTCATATGTCGAATGCATTGACCGGGAAGCGAACCTGGGCCTGCTGCATGGAAAGCAGCTATGCTAACCGCTAGACCACCAACGCTTGACAATTTTTTTGCTGTTTGTTAGTAACAAAACAATTCAGTTTACAAATACAATTATAGCTGTTCTCTATTAATCAGTGTCCCTGAAAATCTTTGGAGTTTATTTTAGTTGTAGACTTCTTCGTTCTCTTCAGATTTTTTAAAATTAATACATCAATACAATTTCTGTTGTGAACGCAAATCTAGAAAAGTAGCACTACTAAGGTAGGGATAGTGAAAGATTGTTTAAAGGACGATTAGCGCCCTCTCCAAAATTTTTCAAAAGAAATATTTTGTAATTATAAATAAGAGAATTAATATTTTAAATAAAGATTAAAAAACAGTTATGAAACAAAAAAAAGAAACAACCTAACATTAAAGTAAAATAATAAAGATCAATTTATAAAAGTTAGTAAAGAAGAAAATGTGATTCACATAAAATGAAAAATATAAACAATACGTTATAAAAGTTATAACCAGTTATGATTTGTAGCATTTAATTATTGTAACTTAGTTTAAAGCAAAGAAACAATATATAAGCTCTCATTGTTTAATACTTGACTTGCTTGTAAATATTATGTCTACCGTTTCTTCACTAGATATGCTGAAGAGAGATCTTTGTCGGCAGCGTTATTTTAGAAAATGTTAACTTTTAGTCACTAGTTTTTATCAGATTTTATTTTTTAGCACATTATAAATTATAAAGCAATTTACATTAATAATTTGAAAATAATTTTACCATTATTTCTCCGTCAGTATATCAGCTTACATAATATATATTAACATTCCAATTATTTTTTTTACTTCAAACACTTTTTTTTAAACTTTTATTTTCTATTATTATAAAAGAAACAGATACGAAATAATATATTAAATTGTATTATTAATTATTGTTGCCCTGCGCGGTTTGCTTCCTTGGTGGAATAGGGGTTCTGGAACTCAAGGTCCACCAATCGCAACCCGGTTTTATTTCTTCTGATAGACACGCTATTGTAATTTTTATTAATTATTTAATATATTACATCGACAAATATTTGTTTCAAAAGGTTGCCTGTGGTAGTAGTATTCAGATGTCGCAGTTACTAAAAATGACATCGGAATTCTCTCGCGTTTACAAATATAACGCTCAATACATTAATATTAATTAGGATCTTCTGTTCTTACGATCCGGTAGTTTTCAACAATTGCTTATTTATTTTGGCATTTTCTTTTAATAATATTTTCTAGATATTAAACATTTATATATCTGTCATTTTAAAGTTTTCCTTTAAATGACATTTTCTTCAAAAGTTCGATCGCCAGAAAATGCTAAAACAGAAAATGTCAAAATTAAAAGAAAAATTTGGAAAGCTTGTTTTAAACATTAAAAAAGAAACAATTATTATACTTAAATCCATCAAATAAGCCATTAGTAAAACGTACTATAGGATTACTTATTAATTATTCAAAATTTAATATAGAAAAGTTGTTTATTTTTCCAAAACCGAGAAATCTCAAACAAAATGTTTACAAACATCATTATTATATGTATTATTTAATCAATAATTATTTTATTAATATTTTATACCTACCTTGCTTGCTGAGAAATAATGAGCGGTCAGATTATTTTCTATATCAGAACATTCACCATAGGCATTTTTTGTTTTTATATTGTTTATATTTACTAGTTTATTTTTATTTGCAATACATATTGCAACGGTCAAGTTCAAGCCCTGTTCATTGCATCTTTCAGTTTAACCACCAAACCCATCTGTGCTGGGTTCAAACCCTATTAAAATGAATATTTTAATAAATAAACGTATAAACCTTTCTATCACGGCTGGGTGCGCAGCATTATATATGCACATATGAATAAACGCTGTACATATATAGGCTAATAGTTGTTACAGCGAATATAATGTTAAATCATTTATTTATAGAATATAAAATTTATAAACTCCTATAAATGCTTATTGTAAATTCTCGTTTGAGTAAATATTATTTCATTTGTATAACTTGTTTATATCTTAATTCAACTAAATGTAATCTACACTCATGTCTTTATCTATCATTGTGCTGTGCCTATAATATTTCTTTACTGTTATTCTTATTTATATGCCAATGCGTCAAAACAGTGAGCATTTAAACATAATAAATATGCGGAGATATAATTGCAAATATCTTCCCCATAGCTATTTTCTCAATAACATTATCGATGCTCGCTGGTTCAAATTCTTATAATTTTATTTAATTTTAAATGTAGTGTAGCCTGCTATTGCATTTTATCTTATTGATATTAACGTAATGTGCTGGTCTTAGCAATATGAAAGTATATTCAGAAATTATATGGCCATTCGATCAATATACTTTCCCCTCCACTGTAATAAATTATATATATGGATTGAAACCTATAAACGAGAGTTTATTATATTTTTTTATCCCTCTAATGTTGCTTGATGATAGTAATAATGACCGGGCTATTGTCCCATATTTTATAATAATTAATATCATACTTTCACTTGGCGGATTAGATATCTTAAATTCACGTTCTATGTTTAACGTTTTGCTGCATCTTCTTAAGATGGGACATTGGGAAAGGCCATCCCATCTTATTTCTATCCGGTGCTGTATCATGTCGGTGATCTCTTTATGGCCAATTCTTGTCCCATAATTTAATTAATTATTCAGTATTAAACTGACATTTATATCTTTGGTTTGGAGGTTCAATCGCTACACTGAGCTGAATTATACGCTCACACTTAATTAAAGTAATGTCAAAATAAATATTTTGCTTAAAATATTTATTTTTTTAAACGTTTAAACAAAGAAATATTTAAAAGAAAAAGATAATAAATATTTTGCCTAAGACTGGTACAGCAAATTTATAATAGCAGCTACCACTTTCAATAGTAATTGGAAGAATCTTATTTAGGCACAGCTTAGTTCATCTTTAAGCCATAGCCAAGACTCTTTGTACAGTAAAAACTATCCTGAGATAACAGTAAAGCAAAATAGTGTACTAGTAAATTCGGATATCAATCTTACAAATGACAATAGTAAAAAAAAAAAATATCTAATTGTGATACTAAGCTTAAATCAAACTCATTAAACATTGAACATGTCTAACATTAAAATAGCCACAATAAATATACGAGGTATTAACTCATATAACAGACTCTCACAACTGATTCAATTCTTAAATAATCATAATGCTGACATTTTTGTCATAACAGAAACAAAAATTAGCAAAGTAACCAATCCAACCATAATTAACACTCTGCATAGCAAATACATTTTTACATACAAGCCAAACATCAGACCAGCTCAAGGTGTTGCAATTCTAATAAACAATCAATTTCCAGTGACAAAACTTAAAATAATACTTTTATCAGTTAATTCAATAATTATCTCCTTTTTGTTCCATTCACAGCTTTACTATATTATAGGAATATATTCATGTCAAAAGGCAAAGGATGTTGATAACAAAATACTACACTCATGCAAAAATGCCCACATAACAGACAAACTATATATAAATTCTCATATAAGAAACAACTCCCTAGACAATTCAAACTTACCATAGATGATTTCTGTAATATATTAATAGTAAGCAACCACCTACATCAGATGAAAAATCTCTCTCCAATTGAAAAATGGTCTCAACTCAAAAAGATACTAAACATGTGCTGTTCAGATCGCCTATCACACTATATAACTCTAATAACCTTATAAAACAACGTATTGAAGACATAAATTCAACCCTTAAAGCTATAACAAGGTTTGATGAGGCAAAAGATCTTATCTATAAGCTCCAATGTGAAAACAAACATTTAACTCAGTTATATAACCAGAACAACATGGTTTATAGGCTGAGAAAATTTTTACCAAATCTATCAGCACTAACAAAAACCACAATAAATTATGCAAAATTTCCAATCCCATATGCTTGTGGCATTTCCATTCTATCAAAAGATAATTCTCTCCTCTCTGGTACTTATGTTGATGAGGCACTTCTGCACCACTTGAATATTTCCCTTAAAAAATCTCATAGCTCTTCACAGTTATTTACAAATGAGACAAACTGTACACAAAATTACTACATATCTAAACAACAAGTTTTTGATGAAATAGTGTACTTAGAACAACATATCTCGCTAGCAAATGACCTCATTCCAGCTAACATATATAAGCAAATGGAATACATTATATCTCCATTTCTACAGAAATACTACAATCAACTTTGTTCGAAGGAATATCACATCCCTAACTTATCAACAAATATAGTATTCTGTATAAGAAAAAACTCTAAAAATCCACATCCAACAGTAAATGATTTGCGTCTCATTACCTTAGAAGACATTGATCAGAAAATGTTTGCTAGAATTATACTTAAACAGTTAAATATCTATGCTTTACCTAAAATTTCCCCTTCACACTTTGCAGTCAAAGGGCAAAAAGCATCTCAAGCAATATTATTAGCACAAGAAGCAATACTTTATATTAAACAAAACAAACTAACAAACTATGTGGCATGCCAGGTAGACTTTAAGTCTGCCTTTGACATTGTAAATTGAAACTTCTTATTCTCTGTACTTAATCAAATGCTTGAAAATCATACACACCTTGTTACAGCTATTAAAAACTATCTTAACAATAGAATGATTAGACTAAAAAATTACATGAGACTCTCTCTACCCTTTAAGCCAAGTAGAGGTATCCCACAAGGCTCTCCACTTGCATCATTACTTTTTGCGATATACATAGACCCCTTGATTAAGGTCATAGAGCAATGCATAGATGGTATTTTTCTTCCACACTTAGGCACAACTGTTAAGATCATTTCATATGTTGATGACGTTTTGATAATATTCAGGGACCTGCAAAATATACCTATGCTACTTCATAAACTTAAGAAATTTGAAACTATAACAGGATCCACAATACAAATAAACAAATCATCCTTATGGCAAATTGCTACCAGTCGCATTCTTCCCTCACACTTTACAGGTTCATTTTCTTCATTTCTTGGCATACCTATTAATCTCTCAAAAACACAACTAAGTCATCACTTAAATCTTCTTGTCATGGACAAATTTAATAAAAAAATAAAGTGCTTCAACTCAAGATTACTGTACCCTATAATGAAAGTTCGTATCATCAATGCCATTCTAGGAGGTATTCTTGCCTATTACAGCCCTTGGATGCATCTTCAAAAAAAAACTATTAAATATTTCATGAGTATAGCAAAAAAATATATATGGGGATCAACATCGCATCTTCTATCAATAGAAAATACCTGTTTTCCAATTTGCAAGGGTGGGCTTAACCTAATAGCTCCTCAATCATTCACCTCCTACATTAGAGCTAAGATGTACATCATTACCACTACTAATCCCTTTTTAAGGACAACTCCTCCACCTCTACTTCTCCTTGCTATTACTCCATATGCAAATCGCCACTTTTTCACTGATCATGCCATTGAGCATGCTGATTTACTGGACAATTATAATATTAATACTCTAATTGGTTTGTCATACAAAGATCTAAAAAAATTAATTATCCCGATAGACAACTTTGGTCAACACTATCTACTGCAAGAACACTGACTAAATTTCAAAATTTGTATGTGCCTCACTCATGGTTAAAATTCCTGTATAATCTGCTACTTGATGTAATACCAACAAAGTTATTTCTCATAAATCGATTTAAACTAAACATTGATCCTACTTGTATACTATGCAATTTGTTCCCGGAAAATTCATCACATATCTTTGAGACATGTCCATTCTTTTCAACCTTACACTGCTTTGTATTCCACAAAGACACAATTAATTTAAAAAATATCCTAATAAATAATATAAAGAAATTAAAACCATTCAATGCCCTTGTAACCATTCACACTCTAAGAACAATATGGCTTGCCCGTTGTGCTGTAATATTTGATAACAAAAAATACAATGTACTTAAAAAAAATAACAAAGAATGGTATAACATTTATCTTTATGCTCAGAAATATATACCTAGTAATGTCACAAGAAAAATATGGCAAAGCAATGTATTCCTTAGTTGCTCATTAATGCCATCATAGTAATAATCTTGTTTTAAATCATTATATTCTAAAAACATCTAAGAAATTAAAAATTAAAAAAAAAAATGTAAAAAGCTCTTAATGTAAATATACTAATTCTTGTAAATATTTTGTTACTAATAAAGTTAAAAAAAAATAAATGTATTTTCATTTTAATAATTAAAAGATTTGATGAGGAGAAATGTCAAATCCTCACATTACAAAGCGTGTGTGCTTTTCCCACATTAAACTATCTTTTGTTTGATTAATAAATATATGTTAAATTTATTCTGGTTTTGTATTATTTCTCATTCCTATTTCAATCCAATTCAGTCTTAGTTAATTATATATGTGATATAACTATGTGCATTAATTACCATTTATGAAAGTTATCTTTAATTTCATGCTGGTAGCGATTAAACTTAGTTAATATATATATATTTTAGTCCAGAGTTTCATGCTTCTCCCTGCCCTATGCCAGCCATGAAAGATAGATATATTATGTGTAACTTCACATGTGGTCATTCATAGAGTCTTGAGTCATGGAGTACAGGCAAACAAGTTGAAGTTTGATTGGATTCAGGATATCACAATCCTGGTCTGGTCAGCTTTGGTCTCTTGGTCTGGATTTTAGATTCTGTTACATGGATGTACAAAACTTGACCATTACAATATGTAATGTTACAATAGAATGACAGCCTGTTAAGCTAATTGTGCAGATGCTGTGAGGATGTTATTAATAATAAATGAATACCTTCGAACAACCACATGATATGGTATTTGTATAAGAGTAAAAAGGAATCCTCTTACCCTTACGACTCAAATGTTTATAAATGAGCAAATCTGAAGTAGTTGTAATGAAGGCGTGACTACATAATAAGCTCTTAACAAGTTTTGCAAAATATCTCCAAATCGATTTTTGCTACTGGCTTCCTCAGTAAGGTGCTAGGATATTTAAGCATTAGATTAAAAATATCAGGACAAGCCCAGCATTTTATCTAATGGATAACTATTAAGTAGAAAATCTGAAAATTTCAGATATCCATGTCTTCCAATCCAGCTATCTAACTTACTGAACTAAATTCAAATACACCATATATTAATAGTTTTAGCAATATAAAATTGCCAAAGCCTTAATAGCAAAAAATAAAATTACAAAAAAAATCAAATCAGATATCACATCACCTAATTTAACAAGCTTGTATTACAAATGTTATATACAGAGCTCGCAAATAAGCTCTTAACAAGCTTTGTGGAATATCCCTAAACCAGTTTCTGCTACTGGCTTCCTCAGGTATATATAATATACATATAAAACAAAAGCAGTTTTTTACTCTAATGACAGCTTAACTATTTATTGATTAATTGATGCTCTGTTAAACACTAATTCTTAGATCCTTTTCTGGATTGAGCATTTATCAGTGAGACTTGGGATTTAAGCTGGAAGTAATCTAGTTATGCATTTAATAATCACCTTTAAAACTCCATTTTTATTATTCAAAATAGCAACCTAAAATTCAAATTAACTTAAGTCAGCTGATTAAATAGTTATATATCATCATCATTTTCAGCCATTATCAAAACCACTGCAGGATGAAGATCTCTTCAAATTCAATTCATCTTTTCCAATCTGTAGCCACTCTTCACCATATAACTCCAGCACACTTTCTTATTTTATCCATATATATATATATATGAATAGTTAGTTATATGTAATGTTTAAATTATAAAATTTACATATAGTATATTTTTAATGGTAATTTGTTGTTTTATGAATATATTTATATCAGGGATGTCCAAGACATCAACAGTTGTCGACCACAAGATCTCTGGAAGTCAATTGCATAATTTCTTTTTTTTTTTGTAAAATTTGCATCTAATTTATTTTAATATAATTCTAAAACAATTTTCTTTTTTTTCTTGAATTTTTTTTTTTAAATTCAGGACCAGCTTTAGAAAATAATTAT
Source organism: Epiperipatus broadwayi (assembly GCA_028023455.1). Classification (NCBI taxonomy): domain Eukaryota; kingdom Metazoa; phylum Onychophora; class Udeonychophora; order Euonychophora; family Peripatidae; genus Epiperipatus; species Epiperipatus broadwayi. Next base: position 24,565,428 of record JAQFVV010012393.1, on the reverse strand, counting down.
TATAGTTAATTTAAAATTGTAATTTAATAAATATTTTAGAAAGCAACATTGAAAAATTATAATACTAGAGGAAACTGAAGTAATTTAACCTTTTTTTAGATGAATTTTCTTATTGGCCAGATTAAGTAAAAATTTGAGTGATTTGATTTGTTAAATACAGATCTAGCCAGTTTTCCTTTCTGAAATACATTAATGTACAATAATCACAATTGTTTTAATTTAGCTTCTAAAAATTGAATTATTTTACATTCAAATTGATTTAATGTAATAAAATTTTAAAATAATGTTAATAACTGAAGAAAAACATATCAAAAATAGCCTGCAGTAAAACAAAGAAATTATATTTCAGTCAATTATTAAGTGAAAATGCTGGTGATTTCTTGTGTCTTAAAATTATGATAGCTGATTATTCACTTCTATTGTCTTTTCTTCATCTAAAGTTAAATATTTTAAATAAAAATATAAATCTAGCCACATTATTAATCAATATAGTGTAAAAATAATAGTAAATCCATAAATATTTATGAAAAAATAGTTGTGTTTTGCTAGCTGTCACTGAATGTCAAGTGGTTCTGCACTATTCACTTTTCCTTGATTATTATTCTTGTAAAATTAAAACAAATTTGAATCAAAGTTTATATTTAAATAAATCAATATAAAAACTTAATTATGAATATAAAAAATTATAAGAAATATATTTACTTACATTCAAAATCTATTATGAAAGTATAAAACATTTTGGTTTGATTTTTGAGTTTGATAGTTAGAAACACGGAAAACATAGACAACAGTCAGTGTTTTGTGGCACTTCATATGGGAAAAGAGGCAGAACTGGTCAGGCCAGCAATATCTAATAAAGAAAACATAAAAATAGGATTATAAAACATTGTAATATATACTATCAGTGTGCTATTACCATACTAATAGTTGAATGTATTGGAAAACTTTAAATACAGTCTGAATAATTCTAAATGATATTAAATAATAACATCAAATGATGAAAATCTCCCAACATATAATTAGAAATGTATATATGTGTATACATTTTTATTCTTTTCTTGGAGCAAGAATTCTCTATCTGCTATATAGCTTGATGATTCTAATCTATTTTTAATTTGCTTGTTCCTGTGTGTGATTGTTCATTTTTGTTATTGTAGAATTGATGGTTCAGTTTAATTTCACCTACAGCACCTGGATAGTGTATGTGGATCAGTAATTGTTGTGGTTGCTAAAGACTTTTCTATCATATTTCAATATCTTCATCAATATCAACTGCTACTGAAACATTTACCCACATAAAAACCGAAAAAAAAATCTTTACATATTTTCCTTTTTAAAAATCTTTATTTTATATATATAAAGTATTTTTTGGGTTAAGCCACATATTATTTTGGGTTAATACTCATTTTTTTCCAAAAATGACATTTATTATTGTCAAGTTATATATATACCTATAACTTCCACTGTTTTCAAATATACTTTAATCCCATGAATATCTGGAAAGATAAATAATCTCATTTTTATTAGATATACTTGAATTATATTAATAAAAAATCTGAAAGAATAAGTGATTCCCCAATATAAATTTTATGCTGAACTCTGTATTTAGCCTAAGTCGCAACCCTTCATATATCTTCAGTATTAGTCTTTTCATATTACAATTTAATCTAAAGATGTAAAATGTTTTGCAGTTATAACTATGACATCCCCATTTGTATAAATATAAAGTGAATATTAGTAGCAATTTATATATAAAAATTACAACCAGAACTGACTCTTAAAAATATAATTGTAGATCTTAGAAAAAATATGCCCAAGATGCATTTTAACCAGGCAGATATTTTCACAGCTCTTCAAATGCAACATATTGCTGTTTGAATTTAATGATGTTTATTATACAAAGATACATTATGAGAAAAAGAAAATTTTTATAACAATCCTTGAACTTAATTAGATTTTAAGTCTCTATCTACAATAAAAATTTTAATAATATCTAACTTAACAAAAAGGATTAAAAATCATTTATTAAAAGGTATTAAAACATGCAAAACTCTCCATACAGTAGTGCCACTCAGTGCAAGACAGAGTAATCAATGTATGCCAGAAGGCTTGTGCATCAAATCCCTATCTAGTGCCTACTCATTCATTATCCCCAGTCTAGTTTGTGGCTTGTGGCCTTCATCAGTGAGAAGCTTTGGATCTGAGAGCACTGTACCTAGATTCTAGGATATAATGCAACCCTCCAGCAGTCATCTTTTATCTTTATTTAACTACAAAACTATGAGAATGAAATTGAAAACCCTAATATTTTCAATCCACGTCCTATAGGTCTGAGCTCAGTTCAGTACCCATACATTTTGGTGTCTTTGGTTCTTTAATAACCATAACCACCACTATCCTATTAGGCAGGATTGATATTAAACCAATAAAAGTTATGAGTAAGCATAAAAAACAGTGATCGTGTGATATTTAAAAGGTAATTGTTGTGAATAAGTTATTGGTAAAAATAGGCACTTATACATAACTTTATTTTAAGTAGAGGAATTTGAACTCAAGATTTTTCACTCTATTTGTCTTCGATTCCATCATCAGTTTTTTAATGAAATGGATGATTGAATATTTATGAGGATGAGAAGATTGAAGCCTGTCCATTAAAGTTTGAGGAATAACTATCTTACTATAAACTGAGCTCTGATTGTATATATGTGTGGGAGATTATGATCAGATCCAATTTATGAGTACTGGTTCTGAATGAAATATGTATATTGGGGATCATTTATCTTTTTGTATGTGTGTAGACATGGGCATCAGTTGTTTGAGATAGAGTGGAGGATGAATACACTAAAAAATCCTGAGTTCAAATTCCTCTACTTACATATATAAAACATTCAGTATAAGCATGTTACATACTGCCTTAGAATAACTTTATTTTATTTATAACATCTGATAAAAATGTATAGAAACTTTTAGTTTTTTTTATAAAGCCATGATTGATTTTTAAAAAAATTCAACTAATCTTACAGAGCATTTCTATCAATCAAATCTGATGTTATCAGCTACTCAGGAAATCAGTACAGATCATATGAAACATAATAACTCAATTTCTATTTAAATAGACTCATAATGTTTAATTTAATACAAAGTTAGAATGTGAATTTTAGTAATTATTTAACTAAAAAATATTTTGTATCAGCTTAATGTTAATTAACAAGATAGAGCTTATAATCAAATTTATTTCAGGTAAACTTGATTATATAAATATTAATTAGTTAAATATCACAGTAATTAAAAATAAATTTGACTATAAGTTTTGTCTTGTCAATTAATGTTAAATCAGTACAAAGTATGTTTTAATTTAAATTACTTCTAAATTTCACATTCAAATTTTACTATCAAATTAAACATTGAGTATAATTGAACAAAATTTGAATTTTTATGTTTCATATGATTTAATTGTTTTCCCGGGCAGCTGATGACATCAGATTTATTGACAGAAAGTAGTCTTCTGCAAGAAGTTGATTAATTTCTCATCAAAGGTTGCTCTATAAAAGATAATATATTTATAGAATTTCTATAAAGAGAACAAGTAAAATAATATATTACATATTTATAAAATGTTTAATTAATTAATATATATATATATAATTTTAAAAATAAGCATAGTCTATTATGAATACCATTATGTAATAGCTAATTGTATATATATTATTAATACTTAAAACCTTTTTTTGGCAAATAATTTGTATCCTTCTTAATGAAAATATGATGTATTTTAATCTTTAATTTACATTACATACATAATGACATCTACCTATATATATATATATTCTAACCTAATAAAAGAAGACTTCTATTAAAATAAATGAGCGAATTCAATAAAGAGAATTCGGAAAGCCTAAATGCTTCCGTCTATGATTCGGGTAGCAAACCCTATATTACCTAATATAGCTCGACGTTTGGTTAGTTATAATAATTCAGCTACAGCGATATGCAGTTCAGACAGAGATAGAATTAAAAAAAATTATCATTAATAAAATAAATTTAAAAGGAAAATTTAGAATAACTAACATTCTTTCTCTATCCAAAACACATTCTCTGAGCTGTAAGTACTTGCACTGTTCAACAATGATGATGATGATTTCAGGTCATTGTTAATATTACCGACTAAAATAAAACATTCATTAATTTGCCAATATGCTCTCAATATTTTATTATTATACAATTAGAAGTTTCAATCTCTTAAGCCATGCCACGCTTGTAATGTTGATCATAATTGATCAATTCTTAATGTAAGAGCACTTATAATAATAATGACACTAATATCAGGGTTCTCTGTTATATTTAATAAAATGCTCGGCAGTATTGTGTTGTTGCATATGACTGACATTCTGGTCAGCTATAGGAAACATTTACCTTATTTAAATTCCAGGTGTCTTCATCCACATATCAACTATTATAATATTTAACGAGATGATAACCATATTCAATAACAACGCATAATTTTGAATAATACAGCCATTTTATCCAGAATCTCAGTCGGAATGATGAAAAGACAAGGGTGCTTTTGTGTCCTTCCATCATCCATGACAACACAATAATTTAACTAAGATTTATTACTTAGACACTTCACTTAAATGTGTATGGAACAATGTGCAACCAAAACCTACTAGTTTGGGAATAAAGTGATTTTACACACACATAAAATAAAATGTTCTGGTCTGAAGTTTCAATTCCACAAATAATTCTTATTAAATTAAAATATACTGAAATATTCTGATCTGCTTACAATTGTCTATCTGGTGTATTGAATTTAAGATTTCATAAATGATTTTGGACTCAAGAAAAGTATTGCAAGTATTATGCAAATACACTTTTATTTAGCACACAAGAAAAATGACTCAAAACAACTTGTAACAAGACTATAATTTATTATTAAATTTTAACAAGATTCTAATTTATTATTACAGTTTAACAAAACTATCCTTTATGATTAACATAATAAACAAACATATACAATTTATTCGATCCCATATGGATAAAACAAAATATAACTAACATTAATTCGTCTGTACTTTTAGACTTGGATTCGGACTACTTCTTCATCTTCTTTTTACATTTATGCAAATTGAATATAAAAAATAAATAAATATTATTATCGATACATCAACTCATCCATTTAGTGTATCTTATATGAACGGCTGCTTAACTTTATTAACTAACTATTTGTTTTAAAATAAAAATAATCTGATTCTAGGCAATGCGTACAAACGATTTTTATTATCATATCTTTAATTAAATGATAGTTTTTTTTTTTTATTTAGATAACTTATTATAATTTATGGGTTATTTATCAGAAGTTACACTTATTATTTTAATATTTACCTTAATAACAACTGAAGTTGTTATACACATTGTATTCCTCAGTATAAGTTATATTATGAGTAGCTACTTAATCATTAACCCGAATTAAACCTAGTATTTGAACCCTCCACTGGCAAGTAAAAATTTCTAAATCACGCAATTTTAAACTTACTCTCTCCATTGACTTACGTGTGGATTACCAGCACTATTCTGCCGCACAATCCAGACATTGATCATATATGCTAACACGCTATTTTTACTAAATGGATCTTGAGGAATTAACCTCCAATATGCCCGTTATCTTGCCATAACTTTCTAAACAAAACACAATATTCAACACCTTCCGTGGTGGAATTATCTCTATTTTCTCATGAGGAATATGGAATAACACCGAAAGTCTGTAGAGTTAACTACTATATTAAAATAGTTTGGTGGGTCCTTGCCTCTTACTTGGGCCTAATAGGAACACACACCAAATATAATCCTCTCCTGGGATTTTAACGAATGAAATACACTAAATACGATATAAATTACTGATCGTCCTAACTCTGAGAAGCGATCACTTGGGTTATAAACATACCCGAATACTAAATTTATCTATTCCCCTCATGGAAAATAAAGCTTTTGGGAAGATCATTTTCCATCCCACAAAATAGATACATTACAATTATTACTTATGCGAATATTAATCATATACTGATGCTATATCGGGGCAAGACAAAGCAAATACACTAATTACACTAAATTTATGTTCCGGGGTATACTTAGATCAACGTCTGAAATCAATGGATAACACAGAATAAACCATAATAATTTTCGCCTTTGCCAAAGAAACATTCAACAAGTAATTGGTAGTATCGTATCTTGAACTAAATTAAGTAAATGCGTTAATACAGAATAATTGGGAATAAGTTCTTCAATTAACATAGTATAAATTTGTTTCAAACTTTAAATAAGTAATATCCTGTATAGCACTTCTCTTTAATTACTTCTGATAATTTTAACTAGATATTTTACCTATTAAGTATCTGAATTTTTCTTCTTTTACGCATCTAACATATAAATTTATACCCATAGTGCATATCATAAGTAAACACATTTTATAAAAAAAAAATTTTTTATGTTGAATATAAATTTAACCTAGAATAATTACATGAAAACATACCTTTATGATTACAAGGTCATTTAAATATTACTTGACTATACAGCCTTTTAACCTGTTGATATAAAAAAAAAACAATACACATAATTTTACAAATTAGTAAAAAAAAATCATTACTTAACAAGTGCTTATTATCTCACTAGAAAAATGTTTTTCCATTGGGCAATTTATCTAGATGAAGAACTTGATCCATTCATAGTTCACGAAGCAAATTTAAAATAAGAAACACATTTTATTATTTCATTTATATAAAAATTGCCTCCATTCTGGTGCAATTAATAAATTAGGCAAAGAAAACATAGCAGCGTTGGATATTAACTCTTCCTTGAATTAACTGATATAATTTTGGGATCCAAGAAAACAATACATATTTTAACATGACGAATATTTGACGATTGACAATCACATATACAATTCTTTTCTTTTTACTATTGGCGATACGTATCATTTTTAGCTAGCTGGCTTAGGAATAAAACTAATGCGCGAATTTTCCAAAATACTATTATTATAACGACTGCAGCTGACTTACGTGGTTATAAAGTTTTAACGACTCCAGTTGATATATAATATAACATATTATAGTTATAATTAAGTCACTAATGTTTGTAGTTTTTATTCCTACTCTAGGAATTGTAATTTTTCTTTAATAATGAATTCTCCGTAAAATGCACACATACAAATGTTCCGATATTTGCCTTGAGAAAATTTATATATTTTTTTTTAAAAATATACAGGTGCATAAGTAAATATCCTTTATCATTAATATTATTTCTAGATAATTTTCAGTGAATAAAACATATTTTAATGTGGGGAACTTACATTATTTTTCAAAGCAGACAATTTCTTTTAGAAAGAGCACGAAATTTTCTAGTTAACTTTCCTTGGCTTTTATAATATGTCTTTTAAATTATAAATTTTCTTTTATACCATGAAAAGATAATTAAATAAGGTAAAGTTAACAAATCATTGATTATTTCCTGGAAATTACTCATATTACTTATTTTAAATACAATGACATTTTCCGTGATTGCTGTAGTTAATACGGTCATTTTGAACTTTAGCATAAGATAGTACAATTTTGCATATAAAAAGCTTTAAAATAGGTAGATGGCAACAGAAAACAGAATATCTTATCAAATAGGATTAGCCACGCATGATATTATTAAAAATTTACTTGACTTATATTTATTTCTGCAATAAAAAATAATAAAAAATTTGTTACCGAATTTCAGTACTGCTTCCTCCTTGTAAAACTAATGTCAGACTAAACTTTTCTTCAAATTTTGGTGGTCTTCTTTTAGCGACCTCTTACAGAAAAATAATCATTTAATTATAACATAAACAAAAGAAAAGGAAAAAAAAAAAAACTTATTACAATTATATTTTTCCGTATAATTTAAATGGATTACCAAGTAAATTGACAAATAATGAAAAATAATAAGTATATTTAATTAACAATGCTTATTAGTGATGTATAATTCTATATACACTATTATCTAAATTAATTTAAAATTTACCAGAAGTTATTGTGCTTTATGACAAGATACTCATCTACTCTCCCTCTACCCATCCAAAATCAATTACTGTTTATAATATGTGCTTTTATACTATATTAAATTGCTCTTATTGTTAATATTTTAATTAAATTATTCATGCTCTTCTTCAAATGACATCAAATTACTAAATTTATTAGTTATTTGCTTAAAACACGTTAAAGTGAGTAAATAGCATATTTTATTAATCACTTAATATTATTATTATTTTATCTTTTTATTTTCTAAAAAAGGATAGCATTGTTTTCCTGTGGAAACAATGCCAAATAAACCAAGTGTCAATAACACTAGGTTACAATATATATATATATATATATATATATATAGACTTGTACAACTCCTTTATTACCTCAGTTGTAACAATTTCTTGATGAGCATGTTGCAGGAAGGAGTCCTCTCCTGAAAATCATCACTCCAGTAACAGCTCATTAGTGTTCTTTTAAAATCATCAAAATTTGTAGGTTGGGTGAACAGTGAATCTCACCAATCTTGTGCTGCACCTTGGAGATGACTACATGCTATTGCCAGTTTTGCCTCTTCTGTCAATACATTAATACTAAAGTACCTCTCCAAACTTTTTATATATTCTATAGGTGCTTCATTACAGCTCCCTGAAAAAGTTCTGATTTTTAAGAATTGATTTACAATTCTAGACATCTGGTTAGTTATAGGGACATCATGACTAACTTGATAATTCTCTTTTTGAATTTCTTTTGGGACTGTTTCTGTCTTTCCTTGTTTAGGCAATATATTGCTATTTTTTATTTCTATCTCTTTCATCTGGGTGGTCAATATATCCACCTTTTCCTGCATGGATTCTTGGATTCTTATTATTTTTGTATCCATGGTCTTGCATATCTGGGTCATTTTGACTTCTTGCTCTATTAGTGAGCCTTTTACTTCCTCCATCACTTCCTCCTTAATTTTTATTATTTTTAGTCATTTCTTTTATTAACTGGTTGAACTTTTCATTTTGGCTTTCAGTTATTTCTCTGATTTGTTCTTTCAATTCTCTTTTGTCTTCTCTCTGCTCTCTATGTTCTTTCTTATCTTCCTCTCTTTTGTTGTTGTCTTCTTCTCTCTGGTCATTTTTTTTCTTGTTGTCTTCTCTCTGTTCACTATGTTCTTTTTTTATCTTTCTCTCTTTTCTTGTTGTCTTCTTCTCTCTGTTCCTCTCTTTTCTTATTATTTTCTTTTATCATTTCCATTAACTGGGCTAACATGGATGTCTCCCCTGTTTTCTGTGATTGGTTTTGATCATCTGCTTTGACTTCTTGTTTATTTTATTCCTCAGGAAGATTTTTATACATTCTGTATTCATCATCTTTATTGTTTTTGATCTGGTTATTATCAATATTTTTTTTAAAATTTTATTTCTACCTTTTTATTTCGATTTTGATAAGCTTCTCTCTGTGTCCATACCATGATTTAATTCCAAGTCTTTGTTATGCCTATTCATCATTTATGCCATTCATTTTTATTTACTTTTTTAAAATTTTGTTTTTCAACCCTTTTTGAATAAATCACATCACTGCATCACATGCACTGTTCACATCACAGAATCATGATTTGTGTATGCCTTTTCCATGTTCTTCTTTTTTATTTATTTATTACTCATTTCTAGCTGTTTTATTCCTATGGATATGCTAGCTAGATAAGGCCTCACAGTAAGGCTCCAAATGTAACTGGACTCATACAACCCCTTTATTACCTCGGTTGTAACAATTTCCTGATGAGAATATTGCAGGATGGAACTATCGGTTGGCATTCTCCAATGCAGATATAATCCCCCCCTACAACAATATTTCCTGCTCATCAGAGGATGTAGCACCATAGAGACTGGAAGCATCTAGACATTTCTGTGTTTGGTTTTCCAAATGGCACCATTAGAGTCTCATCTCATTACAACCTGACTAACCTAGGTCTAGTTATGCCAGACATAGCTCAGGAGGCATGAGATTCTCATGAACAAATGCAATTAATGATAGATAAGTGATGCAAAAAATAAAACTGAACAACTGGATAACTAAAATTATTTTTAAGTAACAACAATTTTATTTAACAACAGGTTTATTTAAATGTCCATCAATATTTCACTGACAGTCCCTTGAATCTCTTCGGTCTACTTCCAATAACATTTTAATATGAATTGAAGAATGTAATTTGTTGAGAGTATAATAAAGTCCTTATTCCAATAGGTCTTTAACAATTTACATCTTTAGTTATTTAATTAATTCACAGAGAGGAGTGCTGTATATGATGACAACAGAGAGAATAATAAAGACAACTGATAGCATTTAATTCAGAGTTCCACTTAATTCAAACAAATATCTCATTTATGGTCCATTGTGTTTCTTTGGTATACTTCCAATAATAGCAATTAAAGGATGTAATTTGTTGTATAATAGAGTCTTTCTTTCAATAGTTCTTTAACAATTTACATCTTTAGTTATTTAATTAATTCACAGAGAGGAGTGCAATATATGATGACAAAAGAGATAAAAATGAAATCCATTGATAGTATCTAATTCAGAGTTCCACTTAATTCAAACAAATATTTCATTTACAGTCCATTGTGTAACTTGGTATACATCCAATAATATCACATGATCACATTTCCTATACTAGCACATTAATTGTTGATAAACAGAGCAAAACTCTCCATACAGTATTGCCACCTGTGCTAAACAGAGTAATCAATGGATGCTAGAAGGCTTGTGCATAAAATCCCTATCTAATGCCTACTCATCCAATATCCCCAGACTAGTTTCTGGCTTGTGGCCTTTGTCAGTGAGGAGCTTTGAATCTGAGAGCACTGCATCTAGATCTTAGGATCTAATGCAATCCTCTAGCAACCACCTTTTATCTCTACTTAACTACAAAACTATGAGAATGAAATTGAAAACACAAAAATAATATTTTCAATCTAAGCTCAATAGCTTATATAGTCATATGGGTCTGAACTCAGTTCAAAACCCATACATTTTGATGTCTTTGGCTTTTTTACAACCATAGCCACCACTATCCTATTAGGCAGGATTGGTGTTAAACCATTAAGCATCACATGATCACATTTCCTATACTAGCACATTAATTGTTGATAAACAGAGCAAAACTCTCCATACAGTATTGCCACCTGTGCTAAATAGAGTAATCAATGGATGCTAGAAGGCTTGTGCATAAAATCCCTATCTAATGCCTACTCATCCAATATCCCCAGACTAGTTTCTGGCTTGTGGCTTTGTCAGTGAGGAGCTTTGAATCTGAGAGCACTGCATCTAGATCTTAGACATTAGATAGGGATTTTATGCACAAGCCTTCTAGCATTTATTGATTACTCTGTTTAGCACAGGTGGCAATACTGTATGGAGAGTTTTGCTCTGTTTATCAACAATTAATGTGCTAGTATAGGAAATGTTATCATGTGATGCTTAATGGTTTAACACCAATCCTGCATAATAGGATAGTGGTGGCTATGGTTGTAAAAGAGCCAAAGACACCAAAATGTATGGTTGCTGAACTGAGTTCAGACCCATATGACTATATAAGCCATTGAGCTTAGATTGAAAATATTTTTTGTGTTTTCAATTTCATTCTCATAGTTTTGTAGTTAAGTAGAGATAAAAGGTGGTTGCTAGAGGGTTGCATTAGATCCTAAGATCTAGATGCAGTGCTCTCAGATTCAAAGCTCCTCACTGACAAAGGCCACAAGCCAGAAACTAGTCTGGTGATATTGGATGAGTAGGCATTAGATAGGGATTTTATGCACAAGCCTTCTAGCATCCATTGATTACTCTGTTTAGCACAGGTGGCAATATTGTATGGAGAGTTTTGCTCTGTTTATCATCCAATAATAGTACAATATGAATTAAAGAATGCAAGTTCTTTAACAATTTACATTTTTAGTTATTTAGTTAACTCACAGAGAGGAGTGCAATATGTGAAGACAACATAGATAATAATGAAGACAACTGATAGCATTTAATTTAATTCAGAGTTTCACTTGATTCTGATTTGTCGTCTTTTAGGTAGTTATCACATGTAATGTGGCTTAAATTAACTCACGTATGAAGATATTCTTTACAGACAAGAGCATTTCTATTATTCCAGTTAATTTTAAGTTAGTTAAAGCATAATAAATATATTTTATTCATGGTTATCCAAATCCAGGTTTGAATACATACTATAAGCACATTTATCCTAGGTTCATTGTTTATCCATTTCAGGGTTTGAATTGGTCGATATAAGCACATTTATATCCATTGGTTATTCAGGTAATCTATAAGTGTACATATTTCCATCGGTCCAAATATCAATTCATCTTGCAAATGAATTTCTTTGGTATTTTCAATTTCATAAGACATATGTATATAACATATATGCATCAATAACTCCAGGTATATCATTGTACATTTATCCTAGGTTCATTGGTTTGGTATTCTTATTTTTTAATTCATTCATATATATAACATGTTTTAATTCTGTGTTTATATTACTTTTCTCAGAGTTTTCAAATAATAAATAAAATCTTTTTTTTTTAAAAAAAATGATTTTCTTAATCTTTTAACTTATTTAAGGATGTGGTTCATTATACGCATATAACCATGAACTTTTATTGACATGCTAATTCATATTTAAATGTTTGAATTTGCTCATAATATAGTATAAATTTACTAAATACATTCATTTTGTATAAATACATTCATTTTGATATTTTGTAATTTTATCTGGATTATAAACATGTTATTATAATTTAGTTAATTATAATTATGTGTAATATTCATATACAATCAATTTGTAATTTTTATTTAGTTGTTCAAATATCTAGCATAAATATTGTTGTTTGGTCTGCCACATTTATTCATAATTTTCTTTAACAGAGACATTTTGTCTTTTATAAACACACATAAGTATTTAATATTTTATAAAATCATTACCTTCATTTTATCCAGTTTGTTCCTTCATATCCATGATGCAACTGCATTCAAAAAGGGGTCCTTGTATTTAAGCTGAATGACATTATTTACTTTCCATGATGTTCACCCAGGCAAATCTTGGAGAACCATGGCTTTGGATGAAGAGAGGAAGCTGTTACCACTTATCCTTCCATTGTTATGATTTCCTTATTAAGATTTTTTTTTCATCATCAACAGTGGAGTTAAGTAATTCTTAAATAAGGATTTTAACTTTTTAACTCTTTACTTTTCTTACTTCTTTAACTGCTGTTGAAATCTTTTTTAAAAAAATCTCTTTAAAATCTTTTTAAAATCTTTTTTAAAAATCTTACTTAAAAAATCTTTTTAGAATCTGCTCTGAACTTCCAACTCAACTATTTATATTCTGATCTCTGGATTCATTAAGCAGCACTGCCCACTGTACCTGATTTGTTGCACAGCTTTCATTTAAGCCCAAGTGCTTTTCTCATCTTAAGGATTGGATGCTCTACTTTTAGCGGGACGGATAAAAAATCATACGGATAAGCCATGTTTTCCAATTTGATAAGACTGCCTCAAGCGATTATTACACTTTGTACAACAACATCATTTCAAAAATTAAAAATGTAATATTTTAATAAATGTCAGCTTTTATTTATATCATGATTTAAAATTATAAAATCAATAATGATTTTCTTTCTTAAATTGATGAATCTTAATAAAGAAAGATTTGTACCTTTTTTTAATTGCAGATTTAAACGTATTTGTTGTCTTTTTTTTTTTAATTTGACCAAATTCTCTTTCTTTTTTCATTGCTGTCAATTTTCATGCTTCCTTTGTTTCTTTAAATTTTTAGTTTTCCTTAACCATTATTAACTCTTTTCTTTTCTTTTTTAAAAACAAATCATACTAGTCTTTATAAATGGAGGGGGGGATCTTTTGAATACATATGTAAAACAGTATATTTGTTTCAATATATATATATATGTGTAGTACTGGAATAAATGAGAACATTGAGAATAACATCATTCTGTACTCAATTTAGGTACCAACTTATCTCATAAAAAAAACTCTTTCATAAGCCTTATGAATTAAGGTGATAAAATTAATGATGTCCAAGAGGTAGAGATTCTTTAAAATTGAATCAAAATATTAAAATATATAATGTTAAAAAATATTGAAGCAAATTAAATGAAAACTTTATTTATATGTTCTAGCTTCAAATTTCTAATTCATACCAATACAACTTAAATAAAATAAAATAATAAAGAATGCTAGCTGTTGTGGATGTCCTAAAAATTATACAATAAGGATAATATCAATAAAATAAAATGAATGTATAATAAATATAATTATAAGTTAAAATTAGAGATGCATTACAAATGTGTGACTTACTATAATCAAAATAATTAAATTTGTAAAGTGCATACTCATTATGTAGAGTAATATATATTAAGGCTAAGCACCTGAAAAAATGACAGTGGTGACCTTTATGTTAAAGATTTGCAAAGGTCCCTACTGTCATTTTTTCAGGTGCTTAGTCTTAAGGTTATAGTCTTAATATATATAGTCAAAATAAGTGAATAAATATATAACAAGTTTTTATGAATAAAATAATCTATAGTTCATACTAATATATTATTCAAAATTTAATAATAAATTTATAATTGATATTTATTTCAAATAATCCTTACTTTGCTGTGTACTCAATTTATGTTGTATTTTTAAAAAATGTAAAATACTAAGTCAATACTAATAAAATTTTATTATAAATTTACTAACAGCTTTGTCACCAGTGAATACTTACTAGTATGTTAGATTAACCTGGAAAGATTGTTAAACATCAGTATAATAATAAGAATGTTTATTTTTCTAACTAGCTGAAGATTTGTTTATTTATCTTTCTTCAAATATAAATTCTGATTATTGTACTTAAATTATTAAAATAAATGAAATCCAAAATTCCAATTTAATAAAATAATAATGATAATGTATTCATAATAAATAGTAATAAATAACTAAAGAACATATTATTGCATATTTAGTGCAGTGCTCTCAGATCCAAGGCTCATCACTGAGGAAAGTCATGAGCTAGAAACTAGTCTGGGGATATTGGATGAGTAGGCACTAGATAGAGATTTTATGCACAAACTTTCTTGCCTTCATTGATTACTCTGGCTTGCACTGAGTGGCACTACAGTATGGAGAGATTTGCCTGTTTTAACATATTATTAAAATAAAATTTAGTGTGTTATACTGTGTTGCAAGTTTAAATCAATATGTGGTATTGGACAAGATACTTATTCCAAAATCAAAGGAAAATATTATTTATAAATTAATTTTGTTAAACAAATATAAAATTATAATATCGATTTAATTTGTTATCATCTACCTATATTAAAGATATTGGATAGATTTAAAAAAATTATTAGATAAATCTATTTAATTATTATTATAATAAATTTTAGAAAACTATTACCATTTTCCCTAGATTATTGTATATTTACAAATATTTCTTCTCATACAAACATACATTAAATTAACCTTTTTTTTTCTCATGTGTCATAGCATCGGCCGGGAAGTGAACCCGCTAACCTGGGACAATTGCTTGTAAGACAGCCATACTGACCTCTCGACCAATAAACTTTAATGAAGTAGTACAATGATAAATATTTGTTATCAATAGGTCCTCTTGCACTTTAGATTTCTTTCATGAAACTTAAATATAATCCAGTAAAATATCAAATGATTATAAAGTAGCAGTCATACAGCAAAAAATATGTTTGAAGTGTTTGCCATTGAATTGTCAAATATTAATTTTCAGCAGAGCATTAAGGCATATTAATCCTTTTAGATGATTGTTACTGCATTATATATTATCCTATACAGTCTTGTAGTTTAAATTTTATGAAGTATCATTATAAATAGGTATTAATTTCCATGGATGGTTTATCCAATAATTCTATTATTATAATTATAATTATCACTTGAAGAAAATTACCACTGTATCCACTAGGATATTAAATAATCTGTAAGCACTATATGGCATAAACACAATATAGGTTTAAAGTAAACATTTAATCAACACTGTATAATTTAAAACAATCCCACTAGATGACAATAATACAATAGAAAAAAAATCAAAATTTTTAAAGCAGCTCTACATTCTTGGATCACCAAAAGACATCTAGCCACATATTTAAACCCAACAATGCCAAGATTACATGCTCTGAAAGAAATGATACTAAAAGGAAAATAAAAGAGGCATATTTCATCGTGAATGACCCAAATACTATCAATAGACAAGATACATGTTTTGCTATTTCAAAAAAATAGTCCAATTAAATGATTTTCATAAAAAACAACTGCTCTGCATCACTAACAACAAAGGCTATTAATATGGGAGTTAACATATCCCAAAAGCACTAAGCCAATTATTATTATTTATTAATTTAATAACTTCACCAATTTGCATTAAAGCGCAATATAGTCATTACAAACATTTTAAAGTTAAATAATCATTTCATTTTAGTAAATTTCTCAGATACTTGTTAAACTATTGATTTTATTCATCAGCATTTATGTTATATTTTAGGCACATGCATGTATATATTTATCTTAGCTCTTAGCTTTAAATAAGCATTTTAGAAATTTCTAGTAAACAGTTCTAAGAACACTACCTCAACTATATTTTAGTTGTTATTTCAAAAGCTTCTAAATTTACATTTTGTTGTTGTTATCCTGGAACAGATATTGAAACTTTTTGTTCACCAATCTTGTTGCCTTTATATGATACACTTTTAAAATATATATTCATCAGTTTCTTTTTTAAGCAATGTATCTAAAGTGTAACACATTATCCTATAGAAAAAAAACAAATAATAAAAGAAGGGCTTCAGCTTGACAACATGGACTTATTTGTCAAGCATTGGTGGTCAAGAGGTCAGTGACAGCTGCTTTACAAGCAATTGTGCTGGGTTAGCGGGTTCACTTCCCAGCTTTATGCTATGACACATGAGAGAAAAAAAACATGGATTTATTTATGATTCCCAATAACAATTTTATTAAATAATGAGTCCTAAGATTGTTATGAAAATGCTCAAATTTTTTCCTTTCATTTTATAGAGTAAATATCGATGTTATGTAAACACAGTCTTGTGTTCTTTAAATATTCTTTTAGAATTTTAATTTAAAAAAAAATGCATTCATTTGTTTTTAAAGTAAATATTACAAGCAATATATTTTAGAATACCAAATAACACTCTTAAAATAACTGTAATTTTAAAAATCAATACATGCATATATGTAGAACACATATGAGAATGTAATCTGTTATTTATACTCTATTCAATATAAAACAAGCAATGGCCATATTGACAAAAAAAAAAAATTTAAATTGAAATATTTTAATTTTTTGATTAGTGACCTTTTTAAAAACAAAATGTCAAGCATTATTGTGTATTATTTTTATTTTTAAAGTAAAATAAAAATGGGATGCAAATTCATTTCTAAGAGATAAAATAAAAATAACAAATCACAAATTATTTTATGTATTAGTATATTTTATAATAACCTAAGTGACCTTTACAATAGGTTTCCAAAACAGGTCATGTATTATTTTTAAAATAATAGAAAACATCAAAGTCAAAATATTTCTTGGTAAAATAAAATCAGAAAAAATATCAACTAGAAATTTTAATAATAATAATAATAATAATAATAAGCTTATAAAGAATAAATGAATGTTTTAAAAAGAAAATTTTATTTTATAAACATAATAAATGCACCGAACCAACACGGTAATATATATATATAATGGCTTGTGAAATTTACAATTCTATTTTAAACAAAATTGAACTTCCCTCTAGCTACCATATTCATAAATCTTTTACAGTAAGAAAATGGACCCATTTCCTACTGTATTTTAGATCTTTTTATTTAGAGTTATCCAGAACAATAACAGCCCAAGAACAAACTTAGATCAGCCTATATATTTTATTGTACATTGATTTTTACATAACTGATATTAAGTTTATAAAATGAAGATATTTCACTCACTTCTAAAATTCTATAATAAATATAATCACATGTTATATATATATATAATGATAAATAATTATTTAAATAGAACTGATAAATTTCACATGACATCATATTTATTCAATATTAAAATATTAATCATTACACATATATATAACATGATTTTTTTATTATAGAGTTTTAGAAGTGAGTGAAATATCTCTATTCTATAAACTGATATCAGTTATTAAAAATTCAATTTACATTAAAATATATCAGCTGATTTAAGTTTTATCTCTGGATTTATTGTTGTAGATAACTCTAAATAAAATAATCTAAAATACATTAAGATGTGGTCCATTTTCTTACTATAAAAAGTTATTGACCGTAGCAGCTAGAGGGCAGTTCAATTATTATTTAAAATAGACTTGGTACATTTCACATGACATTATATTTATTCAACATTAAAATATTATTTTTCATTACACATGATCAGAATTGATAATAAAATTGTGATAAAGCAAGAAAAATATCTACAAAGTAATAAAAATAAAATGTATTAATTTTACAATACATAATGTTTACATAATATTTGGAAAGTATACCCTATATATAATAAAATTTTCCATTCATATTTAATTGACCAACTATTAATTAAACATATTGATATTATATATATATAAGCATTAAAACTAGTCAACATTTAGACAATCCCAATATCAATAACAATCAACAATTTCAAACTGCTAATAAGCAAACTTCCTTAATTCCTTGGCAGCAGTTTGAGATTGTTGATTGTTATTGATATTAGGATTGTCTAAGTGTTGACTGGTTTTAATGCTTACTTATAAAACATTTAGCCCTGAGCATTATTATACTTATTATTTAAATATATATATATATTCATACAATTGTTTTTATTGAAATTAATATAATGAATTTCATTTTTTATTATGTTCTTAAATGTAGTTAAAATGTTTAATACTTTTTTATATTGTTTTATATACATATATTAAATATTGAATATAAAACACATACTTATCATCTCTTTTATTAGTTGTATTGTTATGTTCTTTTGCTTTTTCATATAAGAATTTCCCTATATGTCTGTAGTAAATAATATTACAATTTCCACAACTAATTTTATATTTTATTTCTCTTTTATATTTTATATCATTTTTTATTTTATAATTGCATATTACTTTGTCTAAATTTTTACTATTTTCCCATTTTATATTTGTGTTTTTATTTTTATAATTGTTTTTTTTTACTAATATATTATAAATCTTAGAGCAATATGGAAGTTTTATCCATTTTTATTAGAATTATTATTATTCTTATTTAGAACGGTAATATTGTTTTTATTTAATTCAATACTTTATGATTAAGATATATGTTTTTAATATTTTAGAGTTATATCCATAGTTTTTGTATAGATCAATAAACTATTTTTAAGGCTAAAACCTTAATACATTTGAGTGCTTAATTTATTACAAGAGAGACCTCTACAAACCTAATGCAAGATTTGACTTTATAAAGATAAGAGTAACCCACTCTTATCTTCAACCTATTTTTTTATATATATATAGGCAAATCTAAAGCATTATGATTTGGGAGTGTGAAGCTAATAAATTCTTCACTGATTAAGTTGAATCTTGCATTTAGACTTGTAGAGGTCTCTCTTGTAATAAATTAAGCACTCAAGGCACATGTACTAAGGTTTTAGCCTTATTTAAGTATTACATGCTGACATTGCACTTAATAAAAATTAATATTTAAAACTATTCTTTTGTAAATTAATTGTATTGTTATCAATATTTCATTTATCATTTTTGTATTTAAATTTTTGATAACTACTATTTTTTGTATTGGTGCCTATTGTAAATCTTTAATTTATTTTCTTTAATAAAATATTTTAATATAATAGTGTTATTATTATCTGCATTAATTTCTATATTTAATATCTAAATACATTTCAAAATTTTTTTGAAATTTAATATTATATTATTATTATTATTATTATTATTATTATTATTATTATTATTATTATTATTATTATTATTATAAATATTATTAATATCTTGTTTGTTACTAATTATTAAAATATCATTTATATATATATAATAATCATCATGTAAACACCTATTCATATGCTTACACAAGTTGTTAAAGTAGTGGCAAACTCCACACAGCAGTTCCACCCAGTGCAGTCATAGCAATCAATCGATGCTAGAAGATTTGTGGATAAAATGCCTATCTAGTACCTACTCTTGATAAACAGAGCAAAACTCTCCATACAGTATTGCCACCTGTGCTAAACAGAGTAATCAATGGATGCCAGCAGGCTTGTGCATAAAATCCCTATCTAATGCCTACTCATCCAATATCCCCAGACTAGTTTCTGGAAATATGATCATGTGATGCTTAATAGTACCTACTCCTCTAAAATTCAATAAAAACCTTCTAGATTCTATTTATTGCTATGGTTTGCATTGAGTAGCACTATTGTATTAAGCATAGGAAATGATAACCTTGTGATGTTTTAGTGATTTAAAATCAATCGTGTTTATAAAATTATAATGACTATGATTATTAAAGTCCAAAGACAACAAACTATATAACTTCTGAACTGGTTTCAGATCTGTTAAGACTATACAAGTGAATTAACTTGGATTAAAAATACCATTGGGTTTTCATTTTGGGCTCATATTTTATAGTTAACTAAATAGGTAAAAGGTGACTGCCAGAGATTGTATTAGATCCAAAGATGTAGAAGAAATACTCTCAAATCCAAGGCTCTTCACTGATGAAAGTCATAAACTAGAAAGTAGTTTGAGGATATTTAAAGATTAGACACTAGATATGGATGTCATGCACAGATCTAAAATTCATTGATTGCTATAGATTACACTGGGTGGTACTACTATATGGAGGGTTTTCTGTATTTGAGTGAAATTGAGAAAGCACTAGAAAGACTGGGAAGAGGGATAGAGATACCATTAATGGGTGGCAAGGAAGAATATATTTTTCCAGCTCTGTTTTTGTGTATGATATTTTTTATGTGCAGAAAGAAAAGAAGATATGGAAGTTATGCTGACAACATGTGCAAGGGTGGGTAAAGAGATGGGGATTAAATTTAGTGAAGAAAAATCAAATATAATGATGATTAATAATGGGGAAAGAAAAGATGTAGAATTTTTATTGGGGGATATAAAGTTAAGTGTGGTGGATAGATGTAGTTATTTGGGAATCATCTTAAGTAATCAGTAAAATTACTTGGTTGAATGGGAGAAAAAATTGATAAATGAAGCAAAGAAAAGAAAAGGTTTAGTAAAGAAATTAACAGTGTTTTCATATAATAAATATAATGTAGTTAGTATTGTACAGAAGGGAGTTGTAATAGCAGGGTTAACATATGGTAATAATGCATTATGTGTTAGTAAAAGGGTATTAGATTACTCAGAGAAAGTACAAAGGGAAGTATGAAGACATGCATTAGATGCAGAGATATGGACAGCAAAGGAGGAAATTCAAAGAGAAATGGGATGGTCAAGTTTTTATATGAGAGATGTAAAAAGTAAAATAAAAATGTTTGGTAGGTTGCAGTTTATGGATGATAAAGAAATAGCCAAAATAGTATTTAATTAGGTTACAAGTAAAAGACAGGCAACAAGATGGGTGAGAAAGGTAATGTGGTATGCAGAAGATTTGGATAAAGAATTTATGTCAGTATACTTGTACAAAAGATGGAATGATTGTGTTAGGAGAATTGTTGAGTGTTATAGTCGTAAGGAGTGGGATAGAAGAATAGTTGCATTAATAAAGAATAGGGAGTTGGAGAGATGGAGAACTAATATGGAGAATAAAAAGAGTTTAAATATATATATAGAAGTAAACAGAACATTAGGTGTGAGTTAATTTATGATAATAGTAAGGAAAGTAGCTTATTGTTTAAGGCTTGAACTTGATCTTTAGCAACAAAATAATATACATGTAAATGGAAAAATATGGGTGATTTAGTTTGCAAATTGTGTAAGGAAGATATAGAAAATATTAGGCATCTGTTGATTGAATGTGATTGCTTAAAAGCAGAAAGGGTACAAATAAAGAAGTTATGGGAAAATAAATATGAACAAAGTGATTATATAGAAGGTCGGTTATTGGTTTTTATGCTGGGTTTGGAAAAAGATATGGGGGATTTAGATATAAAGGCCATAGAATTGACAAAGATTATATTGTGGAAATGAGATGGAGCAGATTCTGGGAAAGCTTAATGTGGGGAATGGAAGGGGGAGGTAAAGTGGCCAACAGGTTTCTTTGAGCATAGTTGCTGAGAGATTACTGACTCCGTTTAAGGAGAAGTCATGGCACATCACATCACATCACATGCTGTTATAAAAAATAATGTATTATTTTTTGATTTATTATTTTTCTAAATTATATTAATTTCTCATTCATTTATCAATATTGATATTTTTGCCATTAACCCAGTAATTGCTAAACACATTACCCATCATTTATGTACATTTCAACTGTCATTATTATATTTAAATATAAACTATTATGTATCAGTATCAAACCTCCTATAATAAGTATTATATTTGTATTATTTATGTCCTGACATAATCATAATTTTTTATTAATATGTGTACACTTTTAAATCTTGAAATATTTAGATACATTTTATCTACATCAATTGTAAATATATTTTTGTTATTATTCACTTGTATATTATTAAATTTGTTTATGATACTATCAGCATTTTTAAAAATAAAGGATGTTATAAATTATAAAAAAGAAATTATATATAAAATTATTTGTAAAAATTGTAATATGATTTACTATGGATATACAGGAAAATGTTTAAATGAAAGAGTAAAAAATGTAACAATGCAGTTAGTAGAAGAGATTATATATCTACCTTATATATTCAATATATAACATATGGATGTAAAATAGATTGTATAAACCATATTAAACTTTCAACTAGATTGAAGAAAATAATAAAATATATAAAACTAATTATATAAACACCAATAAATTTAATTAATAATTGATCAATTAAAAAAAATGGAAAATTTTATAATATATGTTTTCATGTATTCTATAAATGTTAAGAATTTGTATAATTAATATATTTTTCTTACTTTATAGATATTATGTTTGCTTCATTACAATCAATTCTAATTAATTATATATATATAATGAAAAAACTTTGGAATATATGATATTTAAAATATCAATATATATAACAATAAATAATAGCTATAATCAGTTTATGGCATGTCTACCATTCTCAGTAGCATTTTATAGTTAAATTTTTAATTTTTTTTTTAAATCTCATTAAAATTACATAACACTAATGTTGCCATGTAAATGACCAACTTTTCATAATTTATGTATACTAACACAATTATACTGTTTAATTAATAAATTATCTGTCATACTTATAAAATATGCTTCTTTGAATTTTCTTTTTTAAAAATCGTTTTCTATATTTAAAATAAAAACACTGTAAAAGTCATTACAAGTTACTGTACTTTCTGAAAGTACAATTTTAAATCTATCCATATTATATATACATATATGTATATAACAAGCTAAAATGGTGATGAATTACAGCATATTTATAGGTGTGTGTGTGTGATATGAATCAAATCTCATTCATTTATAATTTTAAAACTATCCACTTTAGATAATATTAACGAATATTACTAATATTTTATTAAGCTAAATATTATTATAACATTCTAGATTACTTATAAATATTAAACTCAGTTTGAATATATACATTTTATTAAACAATTTATAATCTTTGATATATAGTTAAAACTTCCATTCCATCATACATTCCTTAAACACGAATAAAGATATCAGAGAAGAAAAGTAATTTCCCATACTGCATTTTATATTGACAGAATTTCGTCAGTTGACCCAGGTTACAACCTTTTACATTTGTGTATTGAATTATATTTATTATATAAAAAAATATTTTTCCACTTTTATAATGCTATATAAGTTTTGCATGGGTATAAATATTTTTTAAAGTTTAATTAATAATTATTTTATTAATTTTTTTGTTCTTGTTAATCTTCTTTTCTTTTACGATCGTCTTTTTTAATCAAAAGTTCCAATTTATAACTCAGTGAGCAAAACAGACATAATCCTATTAATTTTTAGTTTTACTTTGACAGTAAGAAAAACTTAATAAGATTATTTATTACCACAACCAATTTTGCTTGATAGACTAAAACTAAATGTAAATGTTAGAATAATTAGTATTAAGTGATTACTTGCAGAAAATATAAACATAAAACCGATGTGTATAGATAAAAGATAAACAGTTTTAAATAGCCAATATTAGAAGAAGGGTCTTTTTCAGCATTTCTTAGAAAAGTATCAATAAAATATAGGTCATTAATCATTGCAAGTTGAGGAATGCTTCAAGTATTTTTCTTCCTTTTATTTCTAATTCCATCTCATATACACACAAATAGGCATGCACACACACACAAACACTAAATAACAGTACTTAAATAAACAATATAATAAAAAAAAACATACTTTTAAATATAACTAAAATTAGTAATAAAGAAATTATGAAACTTGATTAAATTAACTAAATCAGAAAATTCTCACTTGAGTTTTAGTTTCAATATTGGAAGATTTGTATGCAAGTTTTTGAATTTGCAGGCTTGTTCAAACACTTGTGTGCTCCCAGCTGAATTTTTTTGAATGCACAATTCTTTTCAATTTCTTTTGATGATTCTTTTCTTACATTGACAATATTTTTAATTCTTGATTTAGTATTACTTCATTTTAAACAATTAAATTTCTATTTAACTTTCACCATTTCATGTTAAGTCTTTGCAGTAGTATTTTATATTCAATTGATCACATCACACGAGAGTAAGATATGTTGAGAATTCGGAGAAAATACTTTGAAGAATCTGGAAGTTTATATCTTGACAAAATTGACCACAATTGGTACAATTGATTTGTCTAACTGCACATTATTTGTTGATTATAACTATATAGTAGAGTTTTTTGTTGCTGCTATATTATAACACAATTTGATCTTCTACTTGGACTAAGTTCTCCTTATGTCATAACAACTATTCACTAAGCTGCAGGCTAGAACTTTGCTTGTTACTAATATTATTATGATCATAGCTGTAAGTTTAATAAACCATTACTAAATGCT